>JAECUM010020392.1:0-37999 GCA_016617855.1 Megalonaias nervosa | reverse complement strand
GTATTTGCACAGCTTTCCATTGACTGTTTACATTTTCTGTACAGACTGAGTATGCATTTTTGCCTCCCCAGAGAGAAGGAACCGATGGTAATTAAGCACGCATCTACCTTCGAGAGCAGTGTATTATTATTGCCAAAGGTTCTTTTTGCATAAGTTGTTTCTTTGTACTTACACATACATTCGAATTCAAATTATACACTAATAAGATGAAGGGGTTTCTATACTATAAGACCATCATAAAGTCTTATGCAGAAACACAGGATCGTGATTTTATAATTGCTGAAAGTCAGAATACTGCTTTTCCTTTCAAAATGAAGATTGCTTCTATGTAGAAGAATCTTTACCTGAATCTGATTTAATGGCACACATTAACAGAAACAGCAAGACTGGTATAATTTACCATAAGGTACCCTGGATTAATAACAAAATGAGTCATTGAGATGCGACTTTCATTGTGAATATTCGCAAACTATTGGCAATATTCAGAAAA
Source organism: Megalonaias nervosa (assembly GCA_016617855.1). Taxonomy (NCBI): domain Eukaryota; kingdom Metazoa; phylum Mollusca; class Bivalvia; order Unionida; family Unionidae; genus Megalonaias; species Megalonaias nervosa. The sequence goes on along the minus strand of JAECUM010020392.1, from coordinate 37,509 downwards.
ATGTTGCAAATGCACAAAATGATATTATGAATATTTGCAATAATACGGTGGCTAACTACAAGGGCATTCCATTTATTTGCAAATATATTGAGAATATCAGCAAATAGTTACAATACTTTTTTTATAGAACTTTCCACGACTATTATGCGAAAACGCAATAATATTGTGTCTTTTTGCAAATGAATCGCTAATATTAGCAATGTCTTTGCAAATACACTTAATTACCTACCTACCTGTCCACTGATACACATACGTACCTATCTTCGTGATTACAACTCTAAACGCCAATTTATTATCGATACAGTTTTTAAAATATTCTCATAAATGAAACTTTTTAAAAATTTAAAATGTATAGCAATAAATCATTCTCTATATTTTATAAGTGGACTATTATTGACTATTTCAAGTTGTAAAAGTAGTTCCAGGATGGTTGTGAGATATGGATATTTTAGGCGTTCGATACAGAATCGCAGACTGAATATCTGTATCGAACGCCAGATCATCTAAAATACTAAACTTAGCTAAATCCATCACGGCTTCACAGTTTCAAACAATTGTTCTGCTGAATTATATTTGCTAATGAGCAAGTTTAAGGGACTTACAATTTGCAGATTAAAATTACCAAAGAATCGAATTTTATTATTAAATCTGAGGAACAGTCTGACAAACATTTGCAACATAAAGGCAGACGTATCTAATAGATCAGCAGCTATTTTTTTTATTGTGACTTAAATTTAGAATAATTACATCTTGTTACACTGTTGTAGAGTCATTTTCAGCACTGAAGCGCACAAAGGGAACTGTATGTTTACATTTTTAATTCTTGGGACTGTTCAGGTAGAAAAAAAAGAGAAGGAAACAGAACAATATTGCAACATTGTTTAGAATTTCCTTGTTCCAATATATCCAAATGAATATTAAAAATCTATTCTGCATTTTAGAAAAAGACCGAATCTTCGATTTCTTAAAAATATAAGCTTAAATTATCACTTTATGCTCAAAGTATCCTTAATTTCATGTATTTGACGAACAAACAAAAATAGAGAACTTGAATGTTCTGTAAATTAATGAGCTTTCTGTATAAATCTGAATGTATTTAATTACTGTTAATCTGTGATAATTGCCCTGAATTTTGCTTTGAAGTCGATTATCTATTTAGTAAGAAGAGTGTAGGAAAAAAGGGTCACTTACTGGTCCAAAATCTATCTTCTGTTTGAAAAGTAATGAAAAGATCCACTTGCCTGTGACTGCAGATTAAATCTATTTACATGTCCCATACAACATTGTAAAACATTAAAGCTTAAAGAGTAGATCCATCTCTGCAATGCAAACCAGTCGATGATGAACTGCATAGTATATACTTAGGCCTAGCCCCGGTTACGTACCAACTCGTTCTTTCCGCATACTCGGAACAAAAAACAAGTAGTTTTGTCAATGGATTACGTGGTCATCAGAGTCTTTGTTTTCGTTTGCTTCTGCATAATAATATTTTATCTGTGGTCTTCATTTGTATCATAAATCCACTGAAGATATTACTTACGATCAAATATACTATTTGTAATTGTAGTTTTCGATATTTTTCAAATACTGTCACATACTGAAATATGAAAGATTAACAAGGAGCCATTTAGTCTGCAACAGGGAAAAATATAAAAAGATATTGTTATACAGGGCTTTGTTTGTAACTTTTTCTTGGGTAAGTTAACATAAATGCAACAAAATAGTGTCCTTTGCCGTTTTAATTGTTTTAATTCTGAAAAAAAAAAGCCGAGCTATCAAAATTACATAATATTCCTGTCAGGTTTTGCCACCTATGACGAGAGTGAGCTAGGTTGCACTCTAGAGTTAGTTTGCACTTTTGAGAAAGGGAGCGGTAAAAGATGAACTTATCTACATTGGCAACATGCACAATGGAGAGAATGTTGGCACACTTCTATGATACTTTCATCTATTGTGACAGAGATTTCTTTACAGGTGGTCATTATGGAAACCATACACTATCTAAAGCTGACAGCTGATAAATTGGATGCCAGTATGTGCTCGAAAGATAAGCCTAAACTTGTCCAAGGTACACTTACTTTAGAAGTTATTAAACTTGGGAAAATGAATTTTGCCAGATTCTGCAATGCCAGTTGAACGTACAATGAATGAATCATAAAATATATAAAATGTTATTTAGAAAAGAAACTTTATGGGCTCGTTTTATTTCCAATTTACCTTTCAAGTTCAGGAAGCGAAAATAACTACGAGAAGCTAGGAGTCTTTTGAATGTACACATCTGAAGTAAGGCCAAACTGTATACTCTATAACCCAAAATTATATACATCAATCATAAACAACAATAAAGGAATTTAAAAGTTACTTTGATAATATCTAAGGTATGATTAAATAACCACGATAACAAGTTAATAAAACCTGGGAAATGCTTTATCGTCAAAAATCAAACCCTATCGAAAATGCGAATCTGCAGAGCACAAGCTTAGGTGACTGGTATTGCCTCTTCTTACAAAATTTGATTTCCCTATTTGAACAATTGTTAAAGTATACTATTCAGGCTAATTTTCGAACGCAAGAGGAGCTGCCATTTTAGTATATATACTTTCAATTTATGATCATTTCATTCTCATTTTACGAAAAAAATTACTAAGATGCCGACTTCTTTAATAAATCAATGGCCAAACAGGATGTTTTCTGTATAACTTCAAAAAGACAACTGTATTCCCGATGACTGCATGTAAGTCATTAAGCTAGCATTTAATCCAATCAGTATTAGAATTATCTGATCAGGCAAAGACAAGAGGATTTAATATGAAAAGACCGGATAAGGAATCAGTCTAATTAGTAGAACCTCATTAAAACAAGTTCTTGCTGTTCTCTCCTTGTCTAATACATAGGAGACTTTTACTGGTTTTGTTTTCCGATATAATTGTGGTTATACGTCTTCTTATTGCGTAATCAAATCAATGAATTTAAACATTTCCTTTGTTTAGGATTCTAACAAGGTGTTTAGAGTGTAATGAAATGTCTAAATTCAAATGAGATTTAAATTTCAAGAGAGACGTCAATGAATTAAACCTAACATTTAGGCCATATTTACATAACATTTTAGTGCATTCTTTGTGACTATTCCATTTCAGTCAACAATTGCACAAGGCAATTCTCAGCTACATGAAAATGGGTAATATCAAAACGTCATTTTGAGGAAACATAAGTAATACTGATTGACAATCTATGACCTTGTCGCTTTTATTAATTCCATTTAAAAAAATAATTTGATTACATCACATGTTTTACATACGACACAATCCGACGCCTAAGGTTTGCACCTATTTACGTCTTTAGTGTGAAACTGTAGATTGTGTTTCTTGTGGACTAAAATGCCAATTAGGATGTTATCTCGCTTGAAAGACACAAGTGGCGGATTTCGGAAGATTTTATTTAATTCTTCTGACTGATGGAGAGTTTTAAGATGCTCCTTTGATATTTCATGATGATAGTCCTTAGTAGAATGTTACACTGAGTGCTACTTTCACTTACGATTTGTTCTTCGCAAGATCATTTCTATTCAGCGAATCAACCTTTTTGAACTCGCTTAATTGCTCATTGCAAAGAATAGTCACGCTCTTGCGAATTAAGTATTGTTCCTCTCTATGTTTCTTGCAATTTTCATCTTCCCAACAAATTTGGTTATTAATATTTCAAGACCATGTCGTTGGAAGACTTGATTTAACACGAAGTCGTCTTCAGAGCAAATTCGTGTTATTCTTAATCCGATACCATTTCATATTGTCTGGATGACTTGATTTAACATGGATTCGTCTTCCGACAGACCTAATGTTATTCCTATTTCGAGACCATTTCATAGTACCTGGATGGTTTAATTTACTCTGAAGATACATATGTGTGTCATTAGGTTTGGTCTATAATTATGTTCTAACCGAGGCCCTATCCAAAATATCACAATGTAAAAGAGGTCGATAATTTCCGAAGTAGCGCACAACTACTTGAATTCTCTGGTGAACTGAGTTCACTTGCCTCTTTATTTCCATTAGCTCATTAAGCCCACGGTCATTAAATCCACGGAGCTGAACACCCCAGCTATCGTCAACAAATCGCCAGTATATCTTTGGTAGTTTTTTGAATAGTTCATTCTTTGGTGTGATCATCTGGATGTACCCTCAGTTTGCCTGATTTTGTCTCCCTTGCTGGCAAATATTTATTGAGCTCGTTTGATACACTCAGTTCTTTATAATATTTTTCATTAGATGCTTAATATTGTTTTCATTCTTTTAAGTCGAAATGCTCCTCCACGTCTTTCTATTTGCTCTGTATGTGGCACTATCTGTCAGGACTTTTTAAATTTCCGCAATGTAGTCGTCCCTATTAGTGATCACTACTACCGATCGTTTATCTGCAAGGAGGATGACAATAGAAGTGCCACTGAACAGCCTGTATATTAATCCTGTTTGTTAATGTTCATTTTAAACCTTTTTTTCCAGTCCACGAATTATACTTTCTCCAGCCTATTCTATATATAAGTTTAGTCATCGGTCATCTCATCCCGCTTCCCGATTCGAACTACTTAGATTTCATCATTGACGTTCACGAGTAGATATTTTTAGAAAAAAATGAATTCAACGTTAAAAACCCAAATCATTTTAAACTGCATTCATACAGTAAAGCTACAAATATTTCTTAAGCGTAAAAGAGGGGGTATGTAAAAAACACAAAACCACATTCGTGTTTTGTTCTAAGTCGTGGGAAAGAACTCGTTTAACTTATGAATACGTCTCGGTATGACGGCCTCGACGTAATATTACCGCAAATCCAACTCATTCTTCCCACTGGCCGAGAACAAACACCGATGCAGCTTTATGTATCTCTGCATTTCATCGTGAAAGTACCTAACCTCTTTGCCTTTCCCCTTCCTCAACGTCCTAAAGTAACTTTCGTATGTTAATTCTCCCTGGTTGGTTCAAGTCAAAAACCTTTTAATATTAAATTGTGTTGGTTCTACTCAGTACTTTTAAGTACTTCCTGGTCTTCTCTAACGTTTCAGAGTTTTCTTTTAGAAAGCAGCAGAGTCAGAAACATGATTGTTGTATGTGATTATGATCAGTCCCAAACTTCGCATTATCAGAATGACATAAACACGATCTCTAGATCAAACAGTTATGTCAAAGGGTCACTCACCTGATGATTGGTGATATAATTTATATCATGACTGTAATCAGGAATTTTTAACTATTTGATCCACATGTGGTTTTCCATTGCATTTTTGAAACAAAAACCTCTGTCTTAAAGCATTCACCCGCAACTATGATTTCTGCAGTAATCAGTAATCTATGTTTGACGATGTCTTCGTCAGTCTTTGTGATAATGTGACGTGTGGAAGTTTTGGCAATCCTATGTTTCTTATTCTACTGCTATCAAGAAAGAAAACTCTGGAAATGTTGAAGGACATGTTGTATTTAATTTCTTATCAGAGGCATTGATTAGAAACCAACAAAATTTAATATAAAAGTATGGGAGTTTGCTCCAACTCCAAACAAAATTAACATAGGAAGATAACTTTCGGATATTATGGAATGTGAAAGGCGAATATAGTTAATTATATACTTTTATGATGAAGATGCATATAAAAACGACTTTGAATATGACAAACGCAGATAGCAAAGGGTTGGACACCGAAAGTGGACAGAGATCGATGGCTGGACTGATTTGTACCGGAGGTTTGCCAGAGTATAGTCCGTAAACTGACAAAATTCTAAATAAACATTAGCAATAAGGAGGAAAAATCAGTGTTCAATGGCACTTCGCTTGTCTTCTGCCCTTCAAATACAGAAACAGGAGTAACGATCACGCGTAGGGACAACTACATGTGTTAAATTGAAAACGACCTGAAAGATAGGCACTATCTTTGCATGTGGCACACATCCAAAGAAGCTGGGGAGGATTCGACCATACACAATGACAACATGATTACGCGTAAATACATTCAAATAACTCAAACGAAATTTGCTACCAAAACGTTTGTCAACAGAGCAACCATCCAACTGAGAAGTTAGCAGAATGTGTTGAAAATCTGTTTCAGAAGCAGAATTTAAAACAATATATCACCGACAAGATCAATTTTATTAATAAAGTCAGTGTTTGAATAGCCCTTACCAGAATAGACTCTATTATTCAGCTTCGATTTGAATGCATTATATCTGAGTGTTCCGAGACAACAGGCTCTTGACGCTTTTAAACGGAGATGTAGCCGTGAAAGACGAGCCAAAAATCCCTGCGCATTCATTCCTAGAGATTTTATAAACACAATTAAAACAAAAACTTTACCTTCGCCAGAAAACAGCAAACTGATATCACATCCATAAAATCCACCTATGAAGGAAATTTGCGAATGTATACATGTGGGGGACAAATTGTTTAAACGGTAACAAAAGTTACCAAAAGGCATGTTGACGATTTCTTGACGATATTTGGAGTGTATGAATCATTAGACTTCACGTACTCAAGGCATTTTATATGCTATCAAATTCAATACACTGTAAATTCAAGTAGAGATGAGCTACTCTTCAGAAAAAGAATTGCTTGTTACAGCAATCTTCCTGGATAAGGGTTACATCAAAACCAAAATGTACAGAAAACCCACAAACAAGCATGTGTCATCCTGACACTATGAAAAGAGCCCGGAATACACTTAAAACAAATTTGCCCAAAAGATGACAGTTACAGGTAAAACTGCGAAGAAACTAGATCTAATTTGCAAACACGCAATTTGACACAAAACATAGAGAAGCAAATAGAAAAGCTGATAATTTGAACAGGAACGAGCTTTTCAAGTAGAAACTGAAAGTGTAGCACTTGTTGAAACATTCTCTAAAGGACTATGAAATAAGCATGAAATATTAAAGAAGCAACTAAAATATCTCCATCATTTTTAGCAACTAAAACAAATCTTTCCAAATCTGCCACTTGGTTCTCTTATTCAAATAATATAACAACATAAGAGAAGTTTTAGTTCACAAGGAGCACAATGTACATTTTCACACTAAAGAAGAAAATGGGTGACGCCCTTGTGGAAAGGATTGTGCAGTATGTAAATATGTGATGAAATCCAACCATTTCTTTGGGATGGACGCGATAGCATACACTATCTTTTGGCCATTTAAATTGTCAATCAGTAGGACTTATTGACTCTATATTCTGCAATAAATGTGCAACAAAAAGTATGTGCAGGTCAAAATGGAGATTCTTTATACTAAAGATTGCAGCTATACCTTTTAAAACTAGGATTAGAAAAGCGATGATTCTGCAGCAAAGCATTTTCATAAAAACAGACATTCCCCATGAGACTATTCAACGATAGGTTGTTGTTGTTGTGGGGCTTAACGCCATTTTTCAGCACACGATAGGCTATGCATGGCGGCCAGTATTAATGGTGGAGGAAGAAACCGGGAAATCCGCGGAAAGAACCACCGACCCACGAGAAGCTACTGGCAAGCTTTCTCACATATCCACATTCGCCGAATCTTAGACTCGAACCAACACAGACAGAGGTGAGATGGCAGTGATCCGTAACGGACAGCGCTTTAGACCACTCGGCCACTCGGGGCCCCATTCAACGATAGGTAATGACAAAGTAAGAAAATCGTAACAGAGGTAAAAGTATTATTTTGGATCAAGAAACTAAACGCCGTCTCCAACTCAGTGTGAATTGTATTAAAATTTCCAGAGAACGTGATACATAGCTGACGTTTAAGTTACGACGTTACATTGCACGTTACGTCACCATCCAAGTATTTACATTATCATTTACTTTCAAAGACTTATCATTATATATATATATATATATATATATATATATATATATATATATATATATATATATATATATATATATATATATATATATATATATATATATATAATACAAGAAAAAAAATTATAATGATATCTCATAGATTTCACGCATTTGTATCCCAAAACCAATGTTATGTACATATTGAAAATAAGTGTTAATTTCAAATAAAACAGAAATATGTGTTTATTCCAGCATGACCTTCACCCATGAATGAACCAATGCTGCCCTGACACTGATATAAGTATACATTAGGAGTTATGGTCATGGTTGCACAGATCTATCTCAATCGGCAATATTGTGGAAATTAGGTAAGCTTGTCAATCATGTGTGATCAGGCTGGCTTCGCAAACTGTCCATCAGTCATGTCAGGAAGAATAATTCGAATACGGAATACCAAAGTCGTCGATTGTGGCTTATACCGTAGGTCACGTTTCTGCTTCGTCACTACAAAATAATATTTTGTAATATGACTGGTTTTCTTAATAATAAATAACAAGGTCAATCTTTCAATGAGTTGGTGCAATCAAAGCGGTTTAAAAATATATCCATTTTGGATAAAGTGATTATGCTATTCAGTTTAAATTAACATTGAACAGTATTTTTCTAATAATTTTAAAAAAAAAAAATTATGATACTATTTATTCGCTTGTAATGAATGACGTTCGATATCAGCTAGTTACACAAAATGCGAATCAAGAGCTGCCATTTTAGGAAAGGAAGACGTTCTGTTCTGTTGTAATTGCTTCTTGTCATGGTCAAGACTTTGTTGTTTTATATTATTTTTTTTCAAAGAAGGAAAGAATAGATTGTAAGGTGTACTCTTCTCACAAAAATGACAAAGCAATAATGCTTGAAAAGATCCTAGTTTTGGAAGGCTTTGCATTGTTTGAATCAATAGTCTACAGGTTCGCCACTGCAGCAATAGAGGCATTACTTCGATCTTTAATAGAGATCAAACATATGCCGGTTTTGATCAATCGAGAACTATTGTAGGTATTTTTTCTGCATTCCATAACTTCCTTATTCACATCAATACCAGTACTAGTCTTTGACTTGTTACTATATAAAGAATCAATGCGTACCTTGTTTGCTTACGATGACTTTCCTTTGGACTCCCTGTGGACTCCATTCTAGACCATTATGAACTCGGACGGTGAAGGTGTAGTTCCTTTGAACCGAAGGTCCCCTTACCATGGTACAAGTTTCTTCCTGCACTCCATAAACCTTAACCGGCATTTTTTCAGTCACTTGGCCATTAAGTTGGAAGGAAAGCTCATATTTCATGACATAACTTCCATTTGTCGGATCTTTCCAGCAAATTCTTGCAACGGAGCTGGTGGGTGATATATCGTCAACCGCCACGCAGAAAACATCAGGCGCTAATGTAAAATACAACGTTAAAGTTATATTCCACATCATCGAAACATAACTATGACGAAATATTACTCTCTGGCATATTTCTAAATGGAAACAAACATTTCACCAGGCAAAACCACCTTGTAATACTATTCACATAACTCGATATTAGGGAACTCCGTCCTAAGAACACAAACAATAGTTATGCCCAGTCACTTCATTTGTCAATCAGCTGCAAATGCAACAAATTCTCTGCAGTCTGACTCCGCGAAACTGTAGGAAATGATTCACCAGCCTCTCATCATCGTCCGTACCTACAAGAGTCTAATCCATCATCCCTATCACATCGCCCAGAGTAAACCAAGTTTAAAAAGATTAGGGCTATAAAGAGAACAGTACTTTCCAGCTGTCACCTCGGGCTGACTAGTTACCATCACGCTGACAGCTCCGTCCTAGGTCGAAGGTAAGAAATAAGACCAATGTAACGTATTTAGCTTAAAAGGGTGAACAACCGTCCTCACTACACAGACATCTGAATACCGTTGTAAACCAGAATTGAATATAAATATATCTCCGAAAAAGGATGTGCATATATAACAGTGTACCTTCTTTGCTATATTAACATCATGATCAAGAAAGACAAATTTATTGACCGACCACCGTGATGATTCTGCTCCACTTCCTATGTCGAAAGGTTAATTACCATGTAGATTGTCCATGCATCGTGACTGAGTGATGTGTACACGTAAGAAATGGGCAGCACTCATAAAGTTTAGTTATTGTGCAAACTATATACAGATTATTCATACAATAAATTTTCGATTACGCATTAATAGTGTAGCGATGGAATAATGAATGATAGGATCAAATACTTAGGTGCTTTTGTGGCTTTGTTTTTAACGGCACTTTTAGCCCATTATTGGTTGAATCATGTCGAAGAAATGAGAGCTAAGTACCTGTTCTTACACAAGCTGAATTGGCGGGTATCGAACACACGACCCTTCGATTACGAGACCGACACAAAACCAACTAAACTACTAAGGCTTATATATATATAAAAAAAGAAGACAAAATGGATCATGCAAAAAGAGAGATCCGGGAAAATATTCTTGCCCATAAACTAGCGCTCACATAATCAGAAATCCGTGCAGAGAGTGCTCTACACTGTAGAATAATTGAATATTACGGGAAATAACATAAAAATGTCAAACAATATTCACCGTTTCATTATGAGGCATAATGATATTTTTCTGCTGGAAAAATATGAGTGAAGTGATCTTTGGACCAATAAGCTTATTTTCATTATAATTGCCAATTTGGTCATGGTCTTACACGAAATATGCATCCCACTTTCTTTAAATTTCGAATGAGTGGGCAGATAACTGGGCTAAGGTTGGACAATCTGCTAGAAGAATCGTTATTTAAAATTGTGTGTGTGTGTGTGTGCGTGTGTGTGTGTGTGTGTGTGTGTGTGTGTGTGTGTGTGTGTGTGTGTGTGTGTGAGAGAGAGAGAGAGAGAGAGAGAGAGAGAGAGAGAGAGAGATTTAACGTAGCTTTAACAATTTGAGTCATATCGCTAGGATATCTGCAGTGTGGCCGTTTGTAGTCATGTCCAGCACTGCGGCACCATGCCGTACACATGTGGCATCATGTCCCACCCAATCACATTATTCTGACAGCAGGCCGACCAGTCCTAACACTAACCTCCTAATGCTGAGAACCAAGCGACAGCTGCGTAGCTTGGGGAGGGCGGGGGGGGGGACAGTTGTCCCCGGGCGCCATTTGCCAGGGGCGCCAAAATGAGGAAAATACAACTATTTGTTATCTCAGATGCACTCGAAGGGAGCACCAAGTTTATGTTTTGTCCCCGGGCGCTAAGTACCCTCGCTACGCCACTGCCAAGCGAGGCAGCAGCTACTACCATTTTTATAAGCCCTTGGTATGACTCTGCCGTGGTTCGAACCCACGACCTCCAGTATACAGGGCAGACACTATAACGACTAAGACCACCTGAGCGGCGATCTATTAAAGTAGATGCATCATGTGAATTTAACTTTATAAATACAGACATTTGAGTTTAATCTATTTGAATTCGCCGCATTCAGGAAGTTTAAGCAAATTTTCTTGCGGAAGTTGACGGTATGATAAGATCATTCCTGACCTTTATATTATCAACTATAAATGTTCAACCCCTCAAAAATATGTATTTCTGTTTATGTCACAGTTATTTACACACTGAAATGTAAGCCACTGACATATTATCAAATATTTACAAAAGGGATTATTTTGCAAAAAAGCCTAATTAGAAACTTTGTTACTCAGTGAAGTAAGTGTGTTTCAGCTTGACACATTTTTATTTTAATTAGATCTTATGTATTTATTTATTTATTTATTTATTTATTTATCACAATTTTATTAACATTTATGCAAAATGTGTTGTTTGAGTATCAGTTTTATGCGTATGTACTATCGATTAACAAAGGATCGGAACATACTGCATACACGAGCACTCCCTACACAAAGAATGCCTTTATCTTCGACTGAAACAGCGTCCATATAGATTCTAATGTTCGGTGCATTCAGATGTTCACATATGTAAACTTGCGACATCACGGAAATACAAAATACATACAGTGATGAAAACAGATTTTCACGTTAGCGTCCACTTAAGGTGGCGCGCAGTGTTCATGAGCAGAAAAGGTGATACAACGATTTATTGCATCCGGAAGTACAAATCTCTCTCTCTCTCTCTCTCTCTCTCTCTCTCTCTCTCTCTCTCTCTACATTAATATATATATATATATATATATATATATATATATATATATATATATATATATATATATATATATATATATATATATATATATATATATATAACTGACATCACACACTGCAGAACTACTATTAACTTAACCTACGTTCTTTCTGGTTCTAATATCCATTTTTCAAATGCAGACACAAAACACAAACAAACAATGAAGATAGAGAGAAAGAAACGCAATTGCGTATCAAGTAATTCAGTTAGCCCCCCCCCCATAAAAAAGAAACATGATTATGTGGTCCCCTAACCCCAATAACGTTGCATGCTTGGGCGGCTGCAAAGCTTATGAAGAAATGCAAGTAAATAACTCGAAATGTTTCCATTGTCTTCAGTCTTCAATGAAAACGTCGATGCAACATATTTTTTTATATATCCACATCAAGTGACACTGTATACTTTCATGCAAACAAGTGTTCTGAACAGTGTGGGGACGTAGCGACAGAACATTTTCACGACACGGCAGCCACATTGGTTGTACGACTGGTATCATTTTCATTTAGGACCAACTAGGTATCATAAGAAATTTATTAGTGATAACCCTATGTTGATATATCCATCCACTTGGGAGAAGTAGAGATGACAATATTTTCTAGATAACCACCATGATGGTGATATTTAAGGTTAGTCATTTTTATTTAGGGCCAAGTAGACACCATAAGAAAAGTTCAGATGAAAACTTGATGTCAAAATGACTTTTCCTTTAAGAGAAGCAACGAAAACAGCATCATTTTACTTTATAGTCAACAAAGCATTATAGATACTCTTTTAATGAAATACACATGATGATATGGCCATCCAATTAGTGGAAGTAGTGATAACCTGATTTTCAAGCTGGCTATATCATACTCAAACCCAGATCAGAACCTTTTTCATTAAGGACTAACCAGACATAATAAGAAGCAATAAGACAATGTTCAATTTGGCTGCTCCGGCAGCCATACTGGACTTCAGATGGGCACCATTTTCATTAGATTCAATTATACATTATACGAATTTCATACGACCATCCATTCAGGGTGAGTAGCAATAACAAGTTTCAAGATGGCTGTTGTGTGGCGGCCATACTGGATGTTAAATCGGCACCATTTTTACAATATAAACCCAACGTCACTATAACTTTCTGTTAATGACGAGTATCGATAAGAAGATTTTTAAGATGGCTGCCGTGGCATGCATATTAAATTTCAGCTCAATACCATTTTTCAGGACCCACTAGACATCCATAAGAAGTCTTTTAGTTCAAATGACCATCCATATCGGAGGAGTAGCGATAACAAGATTTTCAAAATGGCCACTTGGCGACCATATAGGACATCAGATCGGTACCATTCTCATTCAGGACCAAGTAGATATGATAAAAAGTATTTTACTGAAAACCCCATGTTGATATGATCATCCATTGAGGAGAAGTAGCCATAATAAGAACTAAAGATGGCTGCTGTGCCGGCATTCTTGGATGTGCGAACAGCATTATGTTCATCCAGGACCATCTAGACGACTGGATGAATGTTTGTGTAAAGATTCATGGCAATATCCAGTTAGTTTAAGAGGACTTGTGATAACAAACTTGTGCGATAAAAAACGAACGGACGACGGACTACGGCCCATCCCATAAGTTCTTCTGGTCTATGATCAAGCTCATTTTACATGGCGCAGATAAATTTCTAAAATTCTGAAATAATTAAACGATGAAGGATTCACAAATAAGTAAAGGATAGCAAATATGGTTAGTATCCATTGACATGCAATATTGTCAGATTGCTCAGACAAAATAACTAAAGCTCCGTACCGGACATTTGTTGAGGAAATTTAAATAGAATAAGAAATCTAGACTCCTTTAAAACTGATGCAATAGCTTTTGAGTACTATAGTAGTTGAAAATCTAAATGAAGAATACACAGAAAAGAAGAAATCTTGTTCATTCATAATGATTAGCATGTTCCAAAAAATTATAACAAGTTGACATGTCTAAATTACTTAAGTTCATTAATATTCCAACTAAAACTTTTTTTCCCTCTCCACGAGTTCTGCGATATTCCGAGCATCTGCTGCGTCAACGTGTTCAACAATCTCATAGAGAAAGAACTTTGCAAGCTGTTAATGCAAATAGGCCATTAGGAGCACGTTTTGGCCGTATAATCAACTTGAAAACATAACCAAATAGCAATATGTGTGTACGTATGTATGTATGTATGTATGTATGTATGTATGTATGTATGTGTGTAGGTAGGTAGGTAGGTAGGTATAATTGATCGATTGATTTAAAATAATTGATGACAATAAAATTACGCGACATCACACGTCCAGATTCTGTAAACAATTAACATTACTGACTGTTGCAATAAGTTATTACATTTAAAAATCTTAATCGGAAAACAATGTCATGAAGTTTTTGTTTCTTTTTTATTGCACGGAAAACAATACAGTATTTTCGCACATTAATCAAGCAAGTGTTTCACGTGTGTTTATATCAGGCTTCATTATACACATGTATTTGTTGGACATGACCGCCAGTTCAAAGGCTTTGACCAGCACACACTCAGAGCAACCGGACATAGCTCACAGTATACCCGAAATACCATTATATCAACTTGTCTTTGGTTTTTCCATCCATTAAACTGTCAGTTAAACGCCCGAACGAAGTAAAATTCAAAGGTTGCTATGTCTAATTTGACAGACTGTTACCTTATCTGACAATCAATAAAGGTGTCACCAACTAAGCTTCATTCAAAGGTGACTAGGTCTTGTTAACACACTTTATTTGTCGGAAAACAGAAAAAGATGTTGCCGATTAAGCTTGTTACTGCTCAGCAGTTAATCTAGTGAAACGGGGTTAAAGAGGGCAACTTAATCCTTTAGTGACTGTGATTTCAAAGATCGGTTTCCCATTAAGATATTTGGAACGTATTCTGAAGGTGAGAGCAAGTCCTGCTGTGGGAATAGCTGTTGACGAATGAACTGAAATTGCAACAGGGAAGCACCTGATTTTATTCATTCTGAACGTGAAAAAAAGGGAAATTGTATACTCTGTTCACAAAGCTAATAAATTTACTCTCTTCATAACTGCTACTAAAAGTTCCCCAACTAACAAGCACTTCCAGTGTTAAGCTTGGAGTGTGAGCGAGGATTCTCGCGGTAGAATTTGATCAAAATAAAAGCTGTGTTGCAGTCTGAACGCTGACACTTTTGACATATGAAAATAGAAACGAACAGAACAGAACACAACTTTTGTTAATGACAGTAAATCTTTGCCCACACATCGGTGGCATATGAGAATACCACAACTACTTTAATTTTATAAGATAACGTCACTAACCTATGGAGATACCCGTCCCATCACAAGCCAATGTTTACAATCAAATTAAGAATATTAAACATTAAAAGGAAATATGAGAACATTTGGTTACATAATTATAAAGTTGCAAAAGACAAGAAATATAATCTATCAGTATGAAGTATGAGACATTTTGAATTCCACAAATATCATGGCTTATGATATCGTACTCATCATTAGAGTAACCCATTTGGCAAGATTCTGTAAAAGTTTGCGATTATTGGTGGCAAATAAGGACTTTAATAGAGGGTTTGCGGTAACAGAACGGTTAACAAAATTTACTTCTTTCTTTGTGAATAAATCTTGTTGGTGTTGATATGAAAGACGTTTATCCGATGCCGACAGTCAGGAGGTGGGAAAAAAAAATCGAAATAGAATTTCGTACCAATAAAACAAAGAGTATGTTTTCATCAGACAGATGAACTATAAGTGAGTGGATTTACCTTAGTGCCATTATGATCGGTTGATTTAAAAAAAAAAAAATATTCTTGGTAAACCCGTAGCAAATCTTTGGGATAAACATATTGTTTGCTGCTACCACCTGACGAGAACTATGGAAACATGTTTTCTTTCGTGTTTTAATGAATACATATTATAAACAGGAGATGTATGTATGTATGTACGTACGTACGTACGTATGTATGTATGCATGCATGCATGTATGTATGTATGTATGTATGTATGTATGTATGTATGTATGTATGTATGTATGTATGTGTGAGTATGTACGTATGTATGTAAGTATCAATGTGTGTATGTATGTATGTATGTATGTATGTATGTATGTATGTATGTATGTATGTATGAAGATGGATGGATGTATGAATAGATGTATGGATGGATGTATGTAGCATACGATTCAATCGCCGTGACACGCTTCTTGGATTTTTTTATAGGGCTATCTATGCAAATGATTATTAATTTATGAAACTCGTCAATCCTGATCGAGGTCTGCACTGCAGCACATTCCATTTTGCAGAGCTACATGTTAAAGTGCAGTAATAACTGTCAGTTGAAGTGATATATGCCCTAAAACAAACGTTCGTAGTTTCTACTTTTATGTCATTCGAGGCTTAAGATATAGAGGAATTTATAAGTGTACACATTTCAAATGAAATGTTTGAAAAGGTGCAAATATATGACATTATTCAATTAGTTTCATTTATTTCATTTGAAATGGAAACAAAATATAATGTTATATTTATTGTTCTGGTTTTATTTTAATAGCTTAGCGAAAAGACTTTGAAACACATTTGGATGCCTCGGTCATTACTCCTTTCATCTGCATAATGTCATGAAGTATTATTACACGTGATACAAAAAGATTTACGATATTATATACTGACGTCAATAGCGATATAGACGTTATGAAATAGAATGGTCTTGATGACAAAACCAAGGGTATGCCTTGGCGGTGCTCTGACTTGCAGAACGTTTCGGTTTGATTTCAGGGGCGTGTCTTGGCGCTATGACCAGAAAATTGGACCACTCGTTATTTGTTGTCAACGTGTCTTGCTGTCTTTGGCCACACACACAAAAAAAATTGATTCATGCATGGAACTCAGATGAACCAGTCCAAGAAAACATCTGAGTGGTGATTTAGGCATGGCTGATTCATCTATGGAACTCAGATGAACCAGTCTATCAAAACATCTGAGTGGTGATTTAGGCATGGCTGTATTTCTGGTCACAAGCGCCATCGTTAGCCGTTTTGGCGACCTTGATTGTGGTCGTTTGACGTTAATGATTAGATCAAAGTGCAACACAGATTTAAACTAGTTTTTTTAGAATCAAGATGGTGGACACGAGCCACTTATGTATAGCCGTTGTTCGTATACTAAAGCAGCGCAATCTTTGTTCTTTCTCTACCAGTTTTTGCTCAGAAACAAGGTAATTTTCTGGTTAACAAATTCTTGGTCGGAACATAAGCATTTGGTAAGAATGCTAATACACACCCCATTGGTATTCAAGCTCTGGTGCTAATTTGTATTAACGTTGTCAGAGTAACCACATTCAAGTTATGTTACTCTCTCTCTCTCTCTCTCTCTCTCTCTCTCTCTCTCTCTCTCTCATAAATGTTTAAACGTTCTAAATGTAGTAAACGACACATAGACCGAACTATATCCTTGAAGACATACATAAAGATTTCAACATTTATTTCGTTTAGGTAATTTGATGCGTTATCTTAAAAAGAAAAACTACAAGTCACAGATATGAATGATTTTATGTACGATATCAGAATCAAACTAATTCTGCAATTTAAATAAAGGAATCGCAATAGGACTGATATCTGTATCTGCAGCCAGTGACTAAATAGGACTGATATCTGTATCTGCAGTCAGTGACTAAATAGGACTGATATCTGTATCTGCAGTCAGTGACTAAATAGGACCGATATCTGTATCTGCAGTCAGTGACTAAATAGGACTGATATCTGTATCTGCAGTCAGTGACTAAATAGGACTGATATCTGTATCTGCAGTCAGTGACTAACTTCTTTTCAAGAAATCTCATTTGAATAGAAATTGAAAAAAAAAATGAAACAAAACAAAAGACGTGTTTTAAAAGAGACACATTATATGACTGTCGACAGGAGTCGATGATATATCGCAGTGAATAACACTATGGTCTCATTGGCTCCCAACCAGGGATTTGACTCCAAGGGCAGGAAAGCTATATGGAGTAAGAAAATATAATATGCATTTATATTCCAAATACAGTATAAACTAGATAAGAACTATGGAAATATGAGTTATAGACCTATGGCCCCATTCACGTAGCCACGAGCAGGAAGTTGATATGTTATGTTGTATTCCAAATATGCAGCGAAATTACACTACAAAGGGAGCAACAATAGAAAAAGGAAATAATGGATGACGAAAACCCAATGGACACTACCTACAAAGCAACAGTGGAGAAAGGAAATACTGGATCATATAAAATCCCAAAGGATACTAAGCAGGGAGCAATGATGGGGAAAGGAAATAAGGGATCATATAAAATCCCAATGGATACTACCCAGAAAAAGACAATGGAGAAAGGAAGTAATGGGTCATATAAAATCTCAAAGGACACTACTCAGGGGGCAACATTGGACAAAGGAAAATTCTGGATCATATAAAATCCCAAAGGACGCTACTCAGGAAGCAACAATGGAGAAAGGAAATACTGATTCATATAAAATTTATACCACATAGTGAATTATGTGAGGGGTCAATAAACTATTAAAAATGAAAAATCAAAAGTGCCCTACTTCTTGACCGCATTGCATGGTTTTGGGACTAAAGTCTTGAGAAACAGTACAATGGTGAGAAATGTAAGTTTGGAACCAGAAGGGATATGTGTGGTAACGGGAGAAGAAGAAGTGTTTGATATTACATTCTCAGTATGACGTGAAATGGGTAAAAGATTTCTTGAAATATAACTAATAAAATGTTTAATAAATACCTTACTCACGGAGTGCTCTGTGTGTACTTTTTGACAGACCCAGGGGTGGAAGTAGTAAAATACACAAGCTGTGTCTGCTCATTTTATATTCTAAACATGAAGTAACTTGGTTATGTGGTTGTGTAAAAATAAGTGAAGAAAAATAATTAACCCAGTATGTGTCCATGACATAATGCATGGCGCTACGATCACACCCAATAGAAGAACTGAGAGGCAGAGTGCTAATTAAGAAAGGGCCTCACACAACTGTATAAAGATATTCTAAATATGAGGAGACCAGATTAGAATGTTACAGTAAAAAGAGTGTTGAAAGAAACTTAATGCAAGAACTTTCACTCAGTCGTTTTCCCAATTCTTTCCCCCATTGCTACCACCCATGTGCAGAACACAGGGGCGAAAGTAACCCCGAAATAAGTGGAGTATGTGATGATGATATATTCCAAAATATAAATTTAATCCGGGTAACAATTACTGACTTACAAGTGCTGGAAAAATATGCAAGAAAAGACTTTAACCAAAATGGTCCCCATTATATTGTTTGACCCCATGGCCCCGTCCAGGCAGAAACCTGGAACGTGGGAGGTGCAAAGAGAATGGCAGTTCATGATGATTATCTATTCCAAATTTAAAGTTAACTGGATAACGTGTTACTAAGTTATTAAGTGTTGTGAAATAATTTTTTTTTTTTTTCTTTTTTTTTTTTAAATTTAGCCAAAGGTATCAACAGACGTAGTCACCCACAAATGGGCAAGCGAAATGCTGTATGTCACCATCTAGGGGTATAAGAAAAGATTTTATATCGAAAAGGCAAAGTGGATATTAGCTTTCGTTTCGATTAAAACATCGTCAGCTGAGGAATGTTTTTCCTTGTTATGCGCCAAACATGCCTTCACAATACGACGAATCATAGCGGAAGCTACAAATACTGGGGAATAGAGTAGAGAAGGTTCAGTATGCTAAAGGAATTCTGTTGAGGCATTTAAATGGCAAAGTCCAGGATTTGATAATTTGATTCTTGATTCTTTCTAGAAAAGTTCCAGGAAATTATTCAACACTCAAGATACTGAAGGAACTCTAGTGTTATAAGACTTTCAAACATGCACTCGACTTTCGGCAAAAGCGGATGTTCTTCACCTCAGTAGACTTTATTCATTAGTTGAATGAGCAAGTCATCACACCTAATTCTGATTTTATCCCACTGAGATTCGAACGACTGGAAATACTTCCATACCACACGTATTCCCCGTCACACAACTCTAGAAATTCAGTTTAATGCACGTATGCGAAGTTTAAAATCAAGCAGAGGCCATAACTAAACTTCTCAGGCGAAAATGTGAACATCGAGCTTAACCTTCGTCTTTACGATGTCAAACCTAGTTCCAAATGTACTTTCAATGCATGACTTCCCTCAAAATACTTACTATGCGAAAATGAAATGCGGTATGCGGGAGCGGTTACAGTTTTAAGTAAAAAAACATAGGACCATAACCCAATAACATTTTAGCTGGAAAAGATGAAATGAAACTTGACTTCGGTCTTTTCACAGTACCATTTACACGTTGCCTTGCCTTCGTACCTGACCGCTTCGGTGGTTAGAGCGTCCGCCTCGGATGTGGGAGATCGCGGGTTCAAACCCCGGCCAAGTCATACCATAGACTTATAAAAATGTTACTAACAGCTGCCTCGCTTGACGCTCAGCATTAAAAGGTTAGGTGGACTGGTCGACCTGGTGTCAGGATAATGTGACTGGGTGGGACATAATGCTACATGTCTGCGGCATCATGTCCCAGTGCTAGACATCACTATAAACTGCCACACTGCAGACATCGTAGCGATATGACTGAAAAATCTTTAAAGCTACGTTAAAAATTCAAATCACACACACGCACGCACGCACACACACACACTGTCTTCATACCATTTAATAGCATTGTACATGTTCCATGTTAAATACGAACAGTTAGGATAGTAACACTACATATTACAGCTCCAAATCTGCACCAATGATACCAGTTACATGCATGTATATAAGCAAATATAAATGTCTTTACTACAAAAGAAAAATGGACTTAGCCGAAGGCCATTCAGTAAATCCAGGTCAAACTATTTTCTAGATCAAAGATGTTTTTATTTTACCTACGAATAATTATACAATAATGTCAAACTGAGTAATTATAGAGAGGACTAATCTGCATATGAAATAAGACAGTGATTGTAAGTAATGGCTTACGAATAATGTTTTAATGTATGAGGTTAAATGCTGCCTGAACATTTCTACCGACAAGTTAAAATGTTGCTACATTAAAGTTCTCCAAGTGACCTCTTAACACCACAGATTTCAACACAGGTGGTCTTTCATATTCATGAAACCAGACAATCAAAATGACCTCAAATGGATAAACAATATTTTTGCTTTTTGCACGTGCTTGAAATACGGATCAACCAATCTTACGGTGCTTTCTTAACGTTTGGGTTTGGGCTATGAAATCACGCACCAGGTACTGAAGACAAAGATCAGCTTATGCACACAAAATTACTGACATCCTACTTCAAATGTGTCTGAAAATAATCTTTCTTAACGTCGAAAAATCCACCTAATGTTTAAAATTTACTTGAAGAATTTTTCTTCTTAAGTTTGCGCTTGAACTGTGATTAATAACGCCAAAAAATATTTGTTTCTGCCTCTGTTTTGAACTGCCTGGATTGGAGTACAAACGACTGGATTGGAAAACAACTGACTTTCACGCATATTTTCGCTTTAGAATGAAAAATTATACCGCGTACATTTAAGTTCCTTTGTTTCCGTTGTAAATCAGCCAGTTCATAAAATGTAATGTGGTCCGCCCAATCCGTTTCCTTATGCCAGCTGTGCGCTGCACCCACTTCGTTTCTGTGTACTAGTCACGCGCTGCCTGCTGGTAAATATGCCATGCTAAAATAAATTGTCACTACATATCAAATGGGTCGATACTTGCTTCAGTCTATATATGGGGGGGGGGGGGGCAACAGACCGGTCCATAATGTTTCTGTATTCAAGTCACGCGCTGAGTGCCGAGAATTAAAATTCTTCCAACTCACAAAAGAAGCGATGCTAATTCTGCATATTATAATAAATATTGCATGTAGCTAAAGGGTCTCATGGCAGTTTATGAACCGGTCATTCACCCCACCCCACCCCACCCCAACAAAAAGGTATGCCGGCCTCAGCATCTTCAAAACTATTGCCCACTGAAATTGGCCCTGTACTTCCCAAATGAAATAAAATGCATTGAATGGTTATACAAATATGTTAATTTGATTTTGAACAGCGAAACAAAAGAACATAATACTGATGAAAGTCCGACTTCGTAGTGGCAAATTACATATGAAGTTAAAACAGGTTTCAGCAGCTGAATTTTAAGACTACAAAGCAAACCATGTTCTTCTTTGTTTTTAAGGTGTTTTGGCTTGTGGTTCAAGGTAATTTATGTTAGAAGGGCATTGGCTGAGGACAGAACACGTGATATATGTAATACAAGGAGAGTTAAGCGCCTTGGCTGAGGACAGAACACATGATATATGTAATACAAGGTGAGTGAAGCGCCTTGGCTGAGGATAGAACACATGCTATATGCAATACAAGTAGAGTGAAGCGCGTTGGCTGAGGACAGAACACATGCTATAAGTAATACACGGAGAGTGAAGCGCGTTGGCTGAGGACAGAACATATGATAAATGTAATACAAGGAGAGTGAAGGGCGTTGGCTGAGGAGAGAACACATGCTATATGTAATACAAGGAGAGTGAAGCGCCTTGGCGGAGGACAGAACATATGATAAATGTAATACAAGGAGAGCGAATCGCGTTGGCTGAGGACAGAACACATGATATATGTAATACAAGGAAAGTGAAATGCGCTGGCTGAGGACAGAACACATGCCATATGTAATACAAGGTATTCAAACAATCGTTAAGACTAGAGTGGATCCCGAAATATCGTTTAGGGTGCCTTAAACATGTAGGCAAATAGTTCTTTGGGCTTGAACCTCTGGTGTGGCCCAGAGAGTGAGCCCCCCCCCCCCGGAAACTCCTGCGTGTTGATCATTTCCAGAATTTTAATCATCAAGCTGTAAAGAAAACTTACTCTAGGAAACTTACCAGTCTTTTTGCGCTCATTTTTACTTTGTAAAACTAGTGTGCACATTCACCAGGGTATAAATAAACCATTGATCAAAATTTATTTTACGCTAGGAGGTGAATTACTGGATTTTCGTGGAGAAATGATCTTCATAATTCACTGGAGTGAAAGAAGTAGTTTAGTGGGGTAGTTTACGGACAATGGGAATTAGCATTACGGGACCCCAATATCGAATATACGGACAAGATTTATACGGACAAAATATCACCCTGGGGTAGTTTACGGACAATGGGAATTTTGTATAGCGACTAGCACACCCTGGGCCTGTATACGGACATTGGGAATTTTGTATAGGGACAATAGGAATGGAACAGGTAGAGTGACGTCACGGTACTGGACACTTGCAACAATGTAGCAAGTACCGTGACGTCATGCCACCTGTTTCATTTCTATACAAAGTGTGATGCATTCGCGTTTGTGTCAGTGAATAGTAGAGTATGTTTTAAATTTTTTTAGGCAAGAAAGAATAAGTCTTTTCGAGGCAGTGGAGTGGCCCTGAAAAGGGCCTTTGGTTTGTTGCTTCTATTGTCTCCAGTTCTTCCACCAGCTTCTTAATTTTCCAATGATTCCTTTCTTCGTCTTTTTCTTTTCTTCGTCTGGAATCCAGTCTGGATGTCCCATGTCTCTAAATTTTTTCTGTATTTTCATCCAGTTTATGTTCAGTCTTTCAAAGTCCTCTTTCTTTTTTTGGGGTTTTCCTTCTCCTTTCTCTCTTTTGTCCATATGTCTTTGATTTTCTTCACCTCTTCTCTCATTACCTGTTTCATAATCTCTTCTCCTTTCTTTAAGCCGTTTAAGCCTTTTTTGACAGAAGGCCACTCGGTTAAATGGAATATGTCTTCCAAATAACATCTGACTTCTATAACAATATCAATCACTTGTTTCAAAGTTCCCACTCTTACATATATAAGTTGTATGAAGCCTCTCAACTTCTCCGCTTCCTCCACTATCAACCCTTGTAATTCAAAACTGGCTACTTTCAGTCTGGTCACTAAGTCTTGGCTGACTGGGAACCTCCATTCCTTTTCAAGCCTATCCAGTACGTATGATCCATCCATCATCCAATACCAACTGTCTTTTAATTGGTTAAATACTTCCATCTTGACAGGTGTTAACTAGTCAACGTGGGTAGCCAGACTGACTAGCGTTCCGCGTTATATATGTCAAGCACGGACGTGAACGAAAATATCCCTTGCACTCACTTCACATATTTTCTACTATCCACACCAACAAACGCGAATGCATAAAACATACACATTATACTATACACACCAACGAACGCGAATGCATAAAACACACCATATTTACTATCCACACCAACGGACGCGAATGCATAAAACATGCACACTATTCTATCCACACAAACGGGAAAAGAAGAAAAACACACCATACCTACTATCCCCACCAACGAACGCGAATGCATAAAATATACACACTATACTATCCCCACCAACGAACGCGAATGCATAAAATATACACACTATACTATCCACACCAACGGACGCGAATGCATAAAACATACACACTATACTATCTACACAAACGGGAAGAGAAGAAAAACACACCATACCTACTATCCCCACCAACGAACGCGAATGCATAAAATATACACACTATACTATCCCCACCAACGAACGCGAATGCATAAAATATACACACTATACTATTCACACCAACGAACGCGAATGCATAAAACATACACACTATACTATTCACACCAACGAACGCGAAAGCATAAAGCGTAGACACTATACTATCCACATCAACGGACGCGAATGCATAAAACACACCATATTTACTATCCACACCAACGGACGCGAATGCATAAAACATACACACTATACTATTCACACCAACGGACGCGAATGCATAAAACACACCATACCTACTATCCACACCAACGAACGCGAAAGCATAAAACACACACATATACTATCCACACCAACGGACGCGAATGCATAAAACACAAACACATATATTATCCACACCAACGGACGCGAATGCAAACACACACACACACACACACAACAGTAAAGGAGTGAGTGTTTATAGTCACACTACTCTACATTCACACAAACTGGCAACTTGAATAGTCTCTCTTTTCTAGAGATTTGGTTAGCCCTGAGAAGGGCTTTTTTTCTTGGAACTCCAATTGCACCTGGCTAATGGAGGCACCTACCAGGTCTGGCCCCACAGACGCAACTGATGCGTGTGGTTGGGAGCGCAGAGGGAGCTTGACTGGCTTCATTATTCCAGTCTTCAGTCTGAGGAATAGTGAACACTTGTTCCCTCCTTCTTCTATTTCACACCCTGGGATGATGTTGCTGAAGCTGCGGCTCCCACTCTTGCCGCTGTCTCTCCAGCTCCTCCAAGGCCTCCTCCTCCCAATTTTCAATTTGAGGGACAGCAGCTCTGGGTCGTTGTGGTAATGGTAGTGGCTGCGGTGTTGGTAGTGGTTGTGTAGGCGTCTTCACCTCAGGTTTGACCTCACAGACAAGTATTATCATGAGGTGAGGCAGGATCCCTCTCTTCTTTTCTTCTTCTTCTTTTTATCCTCCTCTTCTTTTAACCTGGCTTCTTCCTGTACCGCCTCCATAGCCAACTCATCTAGAAGGCGCCTGGCATGCTCCATGTGCATCTGGAGTTGCAACAGTTTCTGTAGTCTGCTCATCTTCTTTTAAGTTGACTAGTCAAGAATGGTAGCCAGCCAGACGAGTGCTCTGCTTTATATTCTTGGAGCACGAACGTGAAGGAAAACATCCCTTTCAGCAAAACTTACCATAACCAAAAACAAAACATCAAACGCCATGACCTAAAACAAGCACTCACGTTGATTTTTTTTTTACTTACAAACACAGACATGCACGATTTGACAAGACAGAGAAACAAAGGGTGGATGTTTTTTACTGACAAAAGAAAAACTAAGTGCTTATACACGCACTTCTGTTTTTTTTTAAACATACAAACACTTAAATTTGTTTTGGCAATTGAATTAGTAGTATGTCTTTTCGAGAGTATTGGGGTAGCCCTGAAAAGGGCTGTTTTTTGTTGACGGGGAATGATGACAATCTTTTTTTACTGTCTAAGATTGCGTCCCCGTCTGGCATCAGGCTTTCCTATACGATACGGCCTGCTTCTGCGGAAAGAGAAGGAGAACTCTTTGGTGTCCACACGGCAGTCGACAAAACCTCTGTCTGGTTCTTGCTGCTGATGCTGTTGCTGCTGTTGTTGTTGCTGTTCTCTCTGCTTCTGAAGTCTGTAGTTCTCTGTCCATACTTCTTGTTCTTTCTTGATTTCCTCTCTGAAGACTTCTTCTATCAGGTCTTGGGCTATGGCTAACATCCTGACATTCTCTATCTCTTCAGGATTAGGTATCAGGTTT
Source organism: Megalonaias nervosa (assembly GCA_016617855.1). Taxonomy (NCBI): domain Eukaryota; kingdom Metazoa; phylum Mollusca; class Bivalvia; order Unionida; family Unionidae; genus Megalonaias; species Megalonaias nervosa. Next base: position 11,122 of record JAECUM010020392.1, on the reverse strand, counting down.
AACCTGACACGATGTAAATTGACGTAAGCTTTGTTCAGCTTGGCTAGTCTGGAAGGCATCTTCATAGGTTGACGAGTCAACAGTGGATGACCAGACTGGAGACCAACCCGCTTTATATGGTTCAAACGCGGACGCGATAGAAAACATCCCTACTCGGTTTTAGTGGCGGAAGGTTATGATACGGAATGTCATGGTGAGGGATAGAGAGAAAGTCAAAGAGCATGTATTCACAGTGCTTTTTGAACACAAACAACAGACACATTATTTTTTTTTTCAAAACACAACATTTTTTATTCAACCAACAGCTAACCACTAACAAGTAACAATAACATCAAACAAATTATTTTTGACAAGGTGGACACGTTGTGAAATCATGTGAGATTTCTACTGATGGAAGTCATGAAGCCATTGATGTACACTACGTTTCCTAGCTAAAGACAAAAGATTGCCATAATGGTCACAAAACCATCGATCTACTTTCTCATCGTTTCTAGAAGAGTGACGATCAAAATAAGTCACTAAATGTTCTAAAGGATATCCAAGACTGTGTTGATGAAGAAAATACACACAATATTGTCCACACACCATGGAATCTGTGCCTTGTAATTTCACATTATTGAATCGTGTCGTCTGGGCATTTCTTCTCATAAAGTCAATGATGTCGTCTTCCAAAGTGGGTTATCCATACAAATCAAAATATTCCACACAATCCTCTTGAGGGAAGTAGACGGCAACCCAGTGAGTTCCTGGGAGATGACTGTCGTCCGTGTTGATGACATAAGCTTGATGGTCTTGAGGTTTGCGATCAGGTAGTTCGTCTTTAGCGCACACGACAGGATTCCAAGAAGCAGTATACGAACTGTTGTTCAAAAGGTAATAAAGTTCTCAAGTATCCATTTTTTTTTCTTTTGTTGTTTTTTGTCACAGGTAATGATAAGTCATCAATTCAATTCTGACTTTTTGTTTGAAACCCTCTGTCAAGTAGCCGTTTCTTCGCCTTGTCTCCCAACTCGGCTAAGAGAGATTCGATGCGATAGATCTCTTTAGCAGTCAATGGAGGGCAGGAATGATCACGCAAGCCTTTATACTACTCATGCAACACTGCTTCTTCCGAGATGAGACTCCAAGCTTCGTCCAGATACTCGTCCAATTTTTCTTCTTGACTCATCATCAGACATTTATCGTGTTGAATTTGCCTGGGATGATCGTTTTGACATCCATAACAATCTTTCTTGGTCAATTCCGTAATTTTATCAGCCAGGTGTTTAGCAAAACAGGACACTAAATGTTGTTCTTGTTCTGGCCATCTGGACTTCACTACTAATTCGTCCTCTTTGTCTTGGTCTTAGGGTTCTGTTTTCACGCTATCCTCCCATTCCATTTCCAAAGATTCTCTACCGTTCAATGAGGGATAAGTGTCTTCCATTGTTTCTAATAGTCTAGAATGACTTCTCTCAAACTGTTGATTTCTACAGTATTATCGAATTCGGCATACAAGATGACGTTGACCGTCTCGGTGAGAGCTTCTGCAAACTGAACTTCCACACGCAGTTTACCGGATTTTATAGGGTGGAAATGTCCCTCATCGCTGCCTTGGTCTGGAGTGAAATCAAAGGCCCACAAAGTGTAACCTCCTACATAATTTTCGTACGAAATACCGTGACTGGTGTTGGTTCCTAGTTGCCCCGTAGCTTCGTACAGGGACAAGTACGATCTCAAGTAATTTTTCTGGGCAAAGTTAGGTTCGAAGGGTCTGGTACACAAGGTCTTGCCATCGCCACTGACTTCGATCTTGGACACTTTGTAGTGCTTAAACTGGAAAGGATTTTGATCGTGGGCTCCGTTGAGGGCTGCATTACTGACGATGCCAACGATTAAACGTTTGGGTAACTGTCCTTGGAACAGATGATCTTCGATCTTGGATCGGAGTTCAGCAGCAATGGTGAACGTTTTCACTTCTACGCGTCGTATCGGATACTTGGCGGTCGTTCTGCTCAATGTGTGACTGATGTAGTTTCCCGCTTTAGGTAACACTTCTACGCGACGCACGTAACGTCTGGCTTCTTGGATGATGGTTTTGTACTCGTTGGCATGAGCCATCAAATGGAAAGCGACACTGCTGCGATTGAGTCTCAGGCGAATATCCACTCCGTTCAGCAAATACTTTTCTTGCAACCACATGTCCAAATGCAAACGATTCATCAGTTCTAAATTACGACCTTGCAGGATTCTCTTTCGACGGTCGTTAAAGCCCACATTGTGAGGATCGTCATCGGCTGTCAGGGCTGTGTCGTTAAACTTGTTCTCACCTGCGGTGTCAGGTTTCCAAACTACGCAAGCATCCAGATGAGTGTTCTTGGCCTCTTTTCCGTACGTCAAGAGATTTTCCAGGTACGCTCGGTAAGGGTAAGTATCCATGCTACTGCTAACCAGTTTGTTATTCAAGTATAAATCCACCTCGCTGAACAAGGAATGCATGAAAATGTTGACGGGAGCTACTCTAGCATCGTCTCCCGGATTGGTGTTGTCTGTTTTGATCACTTTGAGTTTCAGATACAAGTAACTGCTATTCAGATCGATGTAATCTTCGGGTTGTCCTTTGCTTTCAAATTCGATGGGAGCTGAATCCGTCAAAGAGGAGACGGGATGAAATTCGACCTATTGGGATTCTTGCATTGTCATCATGGTGGGTGAAATGGCAAACAGATCCAGTTCCGACCTGGAACAAGCGCAACACTCTCGGTGCATCATTTTCTCTGATTTAATAATCAAAAACGTCTAACTCTCGGACGGTTTTTCTTTTCTTAGTCTTTCTAGCTCTAGGGGTGTGAAGTCCTCTCAAGGGGTGTTTTCGTCGTCTTTCTCTGCCTTGTCCTTGCTGTGGTGTCAGGGAAGCAGGAATGTCTGACTCAGCATCGCCCAGGGCATTTATAGGAGTTTCTCGCCGGCCCAAAATGTCTTTACCCGTTTGAAGCAAGACATTTTTGCCTGCTCTCAAGAAAGCTTCTTTGGGGTTTTGTTTGTCAATGATGACATTTTGGAGAAAATCTTTGCCGTGCGTCAACACGGCATCTTTCAAGGCGTGCAATCCCCGTGTCACCATCGGTTTCAAAACGGGAGCCACCGAACGAAAGGCTGATTTGAGCATATCTCCTAAACCATGTCCTCGTTGTCGAGCGACTCCTCGGTACATAGGATACATGACTGACAAAAGGTTAGAGTAATCGTTTTCGAAAATGGAGTTTCACTGTGACTTTCCCTTTGGTGAATGGAATATTTTGTCCCAGATCTCCTTTTATAGTAATTTTGACAATGTCGAAATACGACTCACTGACGGGCAAATAGTGAGGATGTACAAAATCGCGGTGAACGTGATAGGTTTTTTCACCTTCCTCGTCAGCATTCGTGGCAGAACGGTACGGAGGTGTGTCCCACCAAGACTTTACCAAACATGTGATTGAACCTGTCAGCAATAATGTTCACCAAATGTTGACCACTAAAATAATAACCTGAGGGAATTTTCAACCGATAAGTGGTTCGTTTAGTTTTGGGGTCTTGTGATTTCATAGAGTCAGCTACACTGCTTCGTTCATCCAAAGCTTCTTGCACTTGATTTTGTCATGAACTTCCACCGCAAAAGTGTTTAGATTAGGAAAGATAGTTAGGACTTGTGTAGGGTAAATCATTTCCACTAAAGCCACTTCCCAATGGGCTTCGTGATCCAATTCGATGGCCTGAGGTATTCTGGCCGTGTAACAGCACAAAGTGTTATTGGGAAACACCTCCATGGAACTATCACTGGTTAACGTTAAGTAAAATTGGTTGTTCATAATTCCAGAGTTCTAGTGTCCGAGGAGTCACTGGAAGTCAGAGGAGTGTCCAAAAGAGGATGGTTAGGGTGACTGTTGGACTAACGTTGGACGCAAGACTCCCGTTGTTGTTTCCGTTAGAGGAATATTTCAGAGACGGATTGGGAAGAAGGTAACCAATGCAACTACTAAGTAAAATGGTCCACAATTGTTTGTCTCCTTGTTGCAAACTCAAATTGGCGATGGCAGCACCGATGACACAATACACCAAAAAGATTTGGCAGAAAAAGACGATTTGAGTTTTAGGCACACGTTCTCCACACCACACCCACAAAGGTTGCTTTTGTAGATCTTGCAGAGAAGAACTGGGAGACCGAGTGATTACTGCGGCAGCTGAGGCTGTGTTGAAGGGCATGATGGTCACATCTTTTTATAGTCAATGAGTTGCGAAGCGTCGATCCAAGAGTCAAAACTGGGAAGATATCCTTTCCAACGTACTTTGACTTCTTTGACATGTCGTTTTCCCACTTTTCGAGTTCTTCGATCGAGAATGCTTTCGATGTCTTACACTTCGTCTTCTTTTTTGGGCACATGTTGTAACTCGGGCAAGTTAAACGTTCCTTTTAACACTTCCCCGTTCATGTCTAACAATTTATAGACGGCAGGATGACGGCCACGCACACGTTCGGTGACACGAAACAATTCGGTGGTCCAGTTGGGTAAGTAACCTTTGTAGAAAGTGCGTTTGGGTTTGCCAATGCGCACCCAATCTCCTCATGCCAACATTACACCTTTCTTGGGGACAGTCACTGTCGGGGACGTACCAAACAGGCGCTCGAAGAAGGTCACTTCGTTGTCGGGAGTCACTTCTTGGGGGCACGTCCGATGCTCCGATGGTAAGATTGGTTGTACGATTGGACTAAGTGTGGCAACACGTTGATGTACTTGAGAGTGTGTTGATGCGTAAAATATTTCCACATGCGTTCTTTCAAAGTACGTTGAAAACGTTCCACGATGCTGGTTTTGGTTTCGGGATTCTCGGTGGTGAAAAAATATGTCACGTTTCTTCAATTCTTTTTGGAAAGCTTGGTTCAGAAATTCGGTGCCTTTGTCAGTTTGCCATCGAAGAGGGTGACGCGCACTTTGTTTCGACACCAGTTTGAGGGCTCGCACTAACTCAGTGCTCAATTTGGAAGTCAAATGTACGACCCAAGCAAATTTGGAAATGACGTCGATGACACAAAACAAATATTTGTAACCACGATTGTAGGTGGTCAAATGAGAAACATCGGCTAAATCGGCTTGCCATTGATGATCGATGCCTTCCACTCGGGTGCGACTTCTTGAAAATTTTCGTCGAATGGGTTTGTGTAAGGTGTACGTGGCTTGTTCTTGTAACCAGCGTTGCACTTGAGGTAAATGGATAGCAGCACGATACAATTTCTGAACTCCTCCGTAACCTGCGGGATGGGATGGATCGTAGTAAATGCTAGCTAAAACCTTCTCCATTTTTTAATAAGTGATCCACTCATCACTGATGCTCCTCTTTTCTTCGTGTGGTATTTTCTTGGATTGTAATGCTTTACGTGTCCGACGAGCGATAGGTGTCGAGGAGGAAGATGTCTGAACTGGGGTAATCAGTTTTTGTTTCACTTCTGGTTTCCCTTCTTTCTTTTTCTCTTCTGAGGAAGAAGGGGTAGCATCATCTTTTTAATCCAACTAATTCTGGATGTAGGTGGTGTTGTTAACTTGCGTACTTTTTCTGGTGGAGTTTGAAGCTCTTCTTCTTTTTCTGTCTTGATCACTGCGACTAGTGGTGGTGGACTTTCTGTCTTGATTACTGGGGCTAGTGGTGGTGGTAGTGGTGATGGACTTTTCATCAAGGCCTTAAAATCTTTCAGAGTGGGTAGAGCTCTTTCATCTAAAGCTTTCTGGTGAAAGAGTCGAAGTCGTTGCAACACTTGACCATACCGTTGAGATTTTTCCGTTTTTGACAAATCGCTGCGATCCATCAATGATTGCAATTCGTATTGTAAATGGGACATCTCGGACAAATGCGGATTGGGAGATAGATGCGGGGTTCGTTGTTCTTGCCAACGATGGTATTCCATCCATCGTTTGTAAGGCACTAAAGCCAGTTTTCTTCTTTCCGTCGGATTTCAAGGGCCATGTCTGAGATCTTTTGACTCCGAAGGTCCCTTTTATCTTCTTGGACCTTTTTGTCTTCATCCCCCCCAGGATGTTTCCCAATAGTCCTTTCAGCAAGGGTCCTCCTATTGTTCCCATTACTCCTTTCAGTAAGGGTCCTCCTATTGTGCCCATTACTCCTTTCAGTAACATGGATAAAAAGGGCAAAATTCCTCCGCCTTGCACCAACATCTTTTTCTTTTGACCAATGGGTATTTTCTTTTGGACCATTTGGCGAAGAACGTGTCGATGTTTGGCTAAGCATTTTTTCTGGTGTTGTGCCTTTCAAGATATTCAGACAACATTCGCACACGGTATCGATGACGTCTTTGGAGGCAGTTTGAATGAGTTTTTTTCGCATGAGTGGAGGGCCCTTGGACAGGACGGACAACATGTCCCAATGTTTGGCTAAACGAGGTGGCAGTCCTTTCCTTTTCTTTCCTTTGGGGGCAGAAGAGGAATGTTTTTGTGGGGGTGACATCTTTCTCAGTTGGTTCGTTGGTTCCGTGGCACACAGCAAAAAATACTCTAACGTCGATGACTTGTCACACGGTCTTTTATCCTTTTCTTTGGGACTATCGCTTCGTCATAAAGGTGACGATGTGTTTTCAAAATCGCCAAAGAATCCTCCTCTTTAGTGGCTCCTCTTTTTTTTGGACGAGTGTGTCTTTTCTGGGGGTGATGTCTATGTTTGACTAAGCGTTTTTTCGGATGACGAAACTGTCTTTTTCTTTTTCCTTTCTGGACAGAAGAACGACAATGAGGAGGCATCTTTTGGTGCACAACATACACTGAAGTCCATGACTCGACATGTATCCTTTTATCTTATTGTTTCTTTAGGAAGTTGTTCTCTAACTTTGTGGCGAAATTATCTACTAACGTATCCATATTAATGTAAAATCCTCCCCTTTGGTGGCTTCTTCTTTTTTTCTTTGGACGAGTGTGTCTTTTCAGAGGGTGACGTCGATGTTTGGCTAAGCGCTTTTTAGGATGACGTGACTGTCTTTTTCGTTTTCCTTTTCCTTTTTGGACCGAAGAAGGAACACGATGGTAACTGTGTGTACTTCTTGGAGGGGACATCTTTGGGCGTTTAGCAGCACAAAAACACTGATCCGTATTGTTTGCCTCAGGTCTTTTTATACTGGAATACGTCGTATCAACTTGATGACAGGCAACACACGTCGTGGAGGAGTTCCCAACGGACTAAATCGGGACAGTTCTTGCTTGGACAAATCCAGTAAACTCTGTAACACACCCGTTCTCTCTTGGACTTTGATTTTGGGGGCAGGTACTTTGTGAGCAGCGGCCACTGCCGCTAAAGAGGAAGAGGGTGTCACCGCTGGAGGATATGTTTTTGGAGACGCTCTCTTGCAAGTAGAAGCTGTTTTCTGTGGACTTTTCTTTTTCTTTTTCTGAGGCTGTGACCTGGTCTTGACACCCTTGCTCTTTTTCTTTTTCTTCTGGGTACGTTTGGGCGTGGCTTTTTTCTTGGGGACGACTTTGGGAGCATTAGGATCCCATTTTAAGAGGGAACGAATGATGACACCTCCTAGAGAACCGCTTCCTCCAGGTTTCAAAATGATTTGATTTTTGTTTTTAATGTCAATGCGAGGATCAGCTAGCTGCGTCAAGGCTACTTTGTTTCTCTCAAAAAAAACCGTTTGGTTTGATGTGGAATCTGAATGATGCCTTGCAGTAATTGACGTTCTGTCACCGTAAACCATCGTAAGACTTCTTTGAGACTAGCTTCTAAGACACGAGCACGTATTTGTGGATTTTTTCGCGACTGATACCGTACAAGGCACGAATCAATTTAATGGGAAGATGAGACTGAAGGGACGTCATGTTGACGATGTGTGAGACAGAGCCAAAGTGACCGAGGTTTTTATAGACTTTGTTTTTGGTGATTGTGATTAAGTCGACGAAGGTGACGTGTGCACGACAGGCCCTCCGTCTTGGCACCAATGGTGAAACAGATGGGTACGAAATCGCAAATAATCGGGAGTGGTGGGTTTTAAATCCACGAGTAAATAAGTGTGTGGGGTTTGAGTGGCATCGTCGTACGCATGAGTCAGCCAAAGCGTTCCTAACTGTTTGGCTAAGACTTGTACTTGCGATTTATCTGGAGACCATCGAGCATGTTCCAGGTAAGCGCAGTCTTTCTTCCCCCACTCGTGAAGTGACACACCGCAACTGAAGCACTTGACTTTATCCCCTTCGCCCAAGTAGATAAAACCGGCTCTAGCTAATTCTTCGGGGGTAGGTCCTCCCAGGTATTTTGGCCATTTTCCTCGGAAGGTTTGGATCCGACTTTCAAAATCGCAGTATTCAGGCAAACGCACAGGGAACGAATATTCGTCTTTCGCAGGTTCATTTCGATGAGGGTACGGTGAAATATGCAGGAGTGTACGCAGTTTTGCATGACATCCGTAGGGTGGTAGCCGAATGGTTTCATAATGATGACATCCACCATGAAAACCTGTAAAGTGAAAAGGTGTACGATAACGAGTGGCATCACTTTCGCATCCGTCAGGTTTGACACGCACAGCATCACTTTCCATGGTAGGTATGGTAGTAGTTATAGCAAAGTTCCCATGATGTGGCGCTGAATCGTTAAGGTCATAGCGTACGGCATCCCTGCCATCGCAAAGCACAGCATCGCACTCGAGTTTGCTCTTGCTTGATACTTGCTGTTTGAAAGCATTCATCTTTCTCGCTTGGCAATGGTAGTGCCAATAAACTATCGGTCTTGGACGTTGTCCCTTTTTATATGCTGATCAATATCGGCGTGACCATACGGTAAAGTGAAGTTATTGGGAAGCCGTACTCGCTTCTGGTACACGATTTGATAGACTTTTTCCAAGGGTCGGCTAACGATTTGGTGTGTGGGTAAACGTACAATCTTGTGCGGTTCGTGGGTGGTCACTTTAAAATTTCCATCCTGTCCAGACTGCAAGGCTTCTTTCAAGACGCCAAAGTTCACCAGTCGACTGGTGCGATAATTGAGAGTCAATCCTTTCACTTTACACTCCGTGTGTGCTTCTCCTTGTGGGTTTCGGTATTCGTAGCCGTAATTTTTGGGACCGCCACTTGCAAAACTTAGAATCTTGTCGTCGGGATGCTCGTCCGTCCAGGCTCCTAAACGTTCTCCTTCGATGGTAGGGTGAGGCTGACCCAGGCGATCGATGTAGATGGAACTGTCCGTGTCAAAATACAGCACACGATCTCCTAACAGTTCTAAAGCTTCGTACAGTTTTAAACGAACATGGGCTGTCACATAAGCCGTAATGATGACATTTCCAAATTCGTCGGCTTCTACAAAGTCCAGTTCTTCTTCGTAATTGACTAAGATCAAGTCCTCACGAACGACGTCCACGTGTTTCATGTATTTGGTTTTGTCGTGAATCATCTGGAAGTAGCGAGAAGGTTCTGTCAAATACTCCGTCTTGGGTAAACACGGTCGTTGTGCCATTTTACCCCACAAGCAATTTAACATCATTTTGGCAAACGATCGCCTTCCTTCGTTTTTCTCGATGTAGTCTAAAGTGATGCCTTCCTGCTCCCAGTATTTGTCTTTGAATTTCTTTTGGTCTTCGGGAGTGTCGCACCAGGAAGGATAGCCACTGGCTTCTTGTTTCAGTTTCAAAAGGCATTCACGTAGTCTGCGAAAATGCCTTTTTGAGTCTCGTTGCCCTTGTGGTATTTTTCTGTCTTGGGAAAGTGGTAAATTTCGTACACTTCTAACAGTTGGTATCCCAAGTCCAGAGCTTTGAACAATTCCACGCTGACCCACGTTCCTGTCAAGGCGCGTTCTTCCTGAGTGTGCTGACAAGGTTGGTCTTGGTTGCACGTTTCGGCGCAAGTACGGCACAAGGGAAACATCAGTTTTCCTTGGCAATGGTGAGGTAAAACGGGATGGTACGAGTACGTGGGAGGCAAAACTTTACATTTGATCAATCCTTCGTATTGGCGAATGTTGTTCAGGTCAATGTGTTCCATCAGCAATTGCGGGTGAGCTGCGGGAAAGTGACAGTATTTGCACACGTACGGATACAGAGAACACACGTCCAAGTATTTAATTTCCTGTCCTTTCTCCTCGTCGGTTTGGTACAGCAAACAGGTGGCATTCATCCGTCCTCCGTACAAACTGTCCCTTGGGTTCAGTGGGTCCACCAGCTTGTAACTTTCCACGATGCGATTAAGCTCGGGATCGGTTTTCAAACGGTGATCGTACTCGTGTTCCCACATTTCTACCACTTGGCATCCTTGCTCTTCTAACTTCAATCGCCGCTGACAAGTGGCTTGGTACAAGTCTTCCATGGCTCGTTGTAAAAACTGATTTTTAGTGTTGCGTTGAGGGTAACAGATGGGGCATGCGTGAAATAAGCAGCCGTTAAACTCGTACACAATTTTGGGGTTTTCTAAGTCTCAACTATCCACTGAATACCATCCGATGGCTTTTTCGCCTCCTCCGTTGCGAGCGTGTTGGATCCATTTGTCTTCCTTCTCGCACAAGTAATGTAACCAGCGTAGGGCATTGACCGAGTATTGACGTTTAACAAAGTTGGTCGTTTGAGGACTGATAACAGCTAGGGTGTTTTCGGGCATGAATCGTTGGCTGTACACTAAGGAACACGCTTTGGCAATGGTGCGGGCTTCTTTCAAAGGATCGATCCCTCCGTGCTCCATGAATAATTCTCGAAATTTTCCACAGCAACGCCGTAAAATGTCCACGTCGGAACGACAATATTTTAACATTTCTTCCTGAAAGTCGAAAGGGTCCGAGGCATGAGTGTGGAACCATGCGTACAAAGCTTCTCGTTGTTTGGTACGCATGTTGTCTGGGTCGTAGTAGTGAGCCTCGGGCAAATGAGGTAGAACGGTTTGTTGATTGGCTTCGCTATTGAAAAAGTGCGGAAATAGCCTTTGACCATCTCTATCATTCCAAACGTTTTAGGCATTCGACTCAAAGACATGGCCAAGTAACTCATCGAATCTTTAAACTGCACTTGACCCACTTGCATGGAAATGATTTTGGCTCCGTTCAAAGTCACTTTAGGACGTTCGGTACTTTGTTCCGTATAGTATCTCAAAAGAAACTGCCCATCGTATCCCGAGAAATTGTG
>JAECUM010020390.1:0-17700 GCA_016617855.1 Megalonaias nervosa | reverse complement strand
GGTTTAAACCGGGTCAAACCGGTCCCATCCGGTTCCAACTGGTTCCATCCGGTTCAGACCAGTCCAGAGGAGTTGATACTGGTTCATATCCGGTTCAAACCGGTTCATTCCATGCCGTTTTTGTATGTTAATTCATTATTGGACAGGTTTTTTCCGGTTTAAAACGGGTCAAACCGGTTCCATCCGGTTCCAACTGGTTCCATCCGGTTCAGACCAGTCCAGAGGAGTTGATACTGGTTCATATCCGGTTCAAACCGGTTTATTCCATGCCGATTTTGTATGTTAATTCATTATTGGACAGGTTATATCCACTTTAAACCGGTTCAAACCGGTTCCATCCGGTTCAATCTGGTTCCATCCAGTTCAGACCAGTCCAGAGGAGTTGATACTGGTTCATAACCGGTTCAAACCGGCTCATTCCATGCCGATTTTGTATGTTAATTCATTATTGGACAGGTTTTATCCGGTTTAAAACGGGTCAAACCGGTTCCATCCGGTTCTAACTGGTTCCATCCGGTTCAGACCAGTCCAGAGGAGTCGATATTGGTTCATAACCGGCTCAAACCGGTTTATTCCGTGCCGATTTTGTATGTTAATTCATTATTGGACAGGTTTAATCCGGTTTAAACCGGTTGAAACCGGCTCCATTAGGTTCTAACTGGTTCCATCCGGTTTTGACCAGTCCACAGGAGTTGAAACTGGTTCATAACCGGTTCAAACCGGTTTATTCCATGCCGATTTTGTATGTTAATTCATCATTGGACAGGTTTTATCCGGTTAAACCGGTTCAAACCGGTTCCATCCGGTTCCAACTGGCTCCATCCGGTTCAGACCAATCCATAGGAGTTGATACTGGTTCATAACCGGTTCAAACCGGTTTATTCCATGCCGATTTTGTATGTTAATTCATTATTGGACAGGTTTTATCCGGTTTAAACCGGTTCAAACCGGTTCCATCGGGTTCCAACTGGCTCCAACTGGTTTTGACCAGTCCAGAGGAGATGATACTGGTTCAAAACCGGTTCAAACCGGTTTATTCCATGCCGACATTGTATGTTAATTCATTATTGGACAGATTTTATGGGGTTCAAATCGGTTCAAACCGGATCCATCCGGTTCTAACTGGTTCCATCCGGTTCAGACCAGTCCAGAGGAGTCGATATTGGTTGATAACCGGTTCAAACCGGTTTATTCCGTGCCGATTTTGTATGTTAATTCATTATTAGACAGGTTTTATCCGGTTTAAACCGGTTCAAACCGGTTCCATCCGGTTCCAACTGGCTCCATCCGGTTCAGACCAATCCAGAGGAGTTGATACTGGTTCATAACCGGTTCAAACCGGTTCATCCCATGCCGATTTTGTATGTTAATTCATTATTGGACAGGTTTTATCCGGTTTAAAACGGGTCACACCGGTTTCATCCGGTTCTAACTGGTTCCATCCAAATCAGACAAGTCCAGAGGAGTTGATACTGGTTCATAACCGGTTCAAACCGGTTTATTCCATGCCGATTTTGTATGTTAATTCATCATTGGACAGGTTTTATCCGGTTTAAACCGGTTCAAACCGGTTCCATTAGGTTCTAACTGGTTCCATCCGGTTTTGACCAGTCCACAGGAGTTGAAACTGGTTCATAACCGGTTCAAACCGGTTTATTCCATGCCGATCTTGCTATGTTAATTCATTATAGAAAGGTTTTATCCGGTTGAAACCGGCTCAAACCGGTTTCATCCGGTTCCAACTGGTTCCATCCAAATCAGACCAGCCTAGAGGAGTAGATACTGGTTCATAACCGGTTCAAACCGGTTTCTTCCATGTCCATTTTGTATGTTAATTCATTATTGGACAGGTTTTATCCACCTTGAACCGGTTGAAACCGGTTCCATCCGGTTGCAACTGGTTGCATCCGGTTCAGACCAGTCCAGAGGAGTTGACACTGGCTCATAACCGGTTCAAACGGGTTTATTTCATGCCGATTTTGTATGTTAATTCATTATTGGACAGATTTTATGGGGTTTAAACCGATTGAAACCGGTTCCATAGGTTCTAAATGGTTGCATCCAAATCAGACCAGTCCAGAGGAGTCGATGTTGGTTCATAACCGGTTCAAACCGGTTTATTCTATGCCGACATTGTATGATAATTCATTATTGGACAGGTTTTATCCGGTTTCAACCGGCTCAAACCGGTTCCATCCGGTTCCAACTGGTTCCATCCGGTTCAGACCAGTCCAGAGGAGTTGAAACTGGTTCATAACCGGTTCAAACCGGTTTATTCCATGCCGATCTTGCTATGGTAATTCATTATAGAACAGGTTTTATCCGGTTTAAACGGTTCAAACCGGTTCCATCCGGTTCCAACTGGTTCCATCCGGTTCAGACCAGTCCAGAGGAGCTGATACTGGTTCATAACCGGTTCGAACCGGTTTATTCCATGTCGATTTTGTATGCTAATTCATGATTTGACAGGTTCTATCCGGTTTGAACCGGTTCAAACCGGTTTCATCCGGTTCTAAGTGGTTCCATCCGGTTCAGACTGGACCAGAGGAGGTCATACTGGCTCATAACCGGTTTAACCCGGTTTATTCCATGCCGATTTTGTATGTTAATTCATTAGAGAACAGGTTTTATCCGGTTTAAACCGGTTCAAACCGGTTCCATTCGGTTCTAAATGGTTCCATCCAAATCAGACCAGTCCAGAGGAGTCGATACTGGTTCATAACCGGTTCAAACCGGTTTCTTCCATGTCCATTTTGTATGTTAATTCATTATTGGACAGGTTCTATCCACATTAAACCGGTTGAAACCGGTTCCATCCGGTTCAAACTGGTTCCATCCGGTTCAGACCAGTCCAGAGGAGTTGACATTGGCTCATAACCGGTTCAAACCGGTTTATTCCATGCCGATTTTGTATGTTAATTCATTATAGAACAGGTTTTATCCGGTTTAAACCGGTTCAAACCGGTTCCATCCGGTTCTAACTGGTTCCATCCAAATCAGACCAGTCTAGAGGAGTCGATACTGGTTAATAACCGGTTCAAACCGGTTTCTTCCATGTCCATTTTGTATGTTAATTCATTATTGGACAGGTTTTATCCACCTTGAGCCGGTTCAAACCGGTTCCATCCGGTTCCAACTGGTTCCATCCGGTTCAGACCAGTCCAGAGGAGTTGACACTGGCTCATAACCGCTTCAAACGGGTTTATTTCATGCCGATTTTGTATGTTGATTCATTATTGGACAGATTTTATGGGGTTTAAACCGGTTCAAACCGGTTCCATTCGGTTCTAACTGGTTCCATCCAAATCAGACCAGTCCAGAGGAGTCGATATTGGTTCATAACCGTTTGAAACCGGTTTATTCCATGCCGACATTGTATGTTAATTCATTATTGGACAGGTTTTATCCGGTTATAACCGGTTCAAACCGGTTCCATCCGGTTCCAACTGGTTCCATCCGGCTTTTCCTGTCCAGAGGAGTTGATACTGGTTCATAACCGGTTCAAACCGGTTTATTCCATGCCGATTTTGCTATGTTAATTCATTATAGAACAGGTTTTATCCGGTTGAAACGGTTCAAACCGGTTCCATCCTGTTCTAAATGGTTCCATCCAAATCAGACCAGTCCAGAGGAGTCGATACTGGTTCATAACCGGTTCAAACCGGTTTCTTCCATGTCCATTTTTTATGTTAATTCATTATTGGACAGGTTTTATCTACCTTGAGCCGGTTCAAACCGGTTCCATCCGGTTCACACTGGTTCCATCCGGTTCAGACTAGTCCAGAGGATTTGAAACTGGTTCATCACCGGTTGAAACCGGTTTATTCCATGCCGATCTTGCTATGTTAATTAATTATAGAAAGGTTTTATCCGGTTTAAACCGGTTCAAACCGGTTTCATCCGGTTCTAACTGGTTCCATCCAAATCAGACCAGTCCAGAGGAGTCGATATTGGTTCATAACCGGTTGAAACCGGTTTATTCCATGCCGACATTGTATGTTAATTCATTATTCGACAGGTTTTATCCACCTTAAACCGGTTCAGACCGGTTCCATCCGGTTCAATCTGGTTCCATCCGGTTCAGACCGGTCCAGTGGAGTCGATATTGGTTCATAACCGGTTCAAACCGGTTTATTCCGTGCCGATTTTGTATGTTAATTCATTATTGGACAGGTTTAATCCAGTTGAAACCGGTTGAAACCGGCTCCATTAGGTTCTAACTGGTTCCATCCGGTTTTGACCAGTCCACAGGAGTTGAAACTGGTTCATAACCGGTTGAAACCGGTTTATTCGATGCCGATTTTGTATGTTGATTCATCATTGGACAGGTTTTATCCGGTTTAAACCGGTTCAAACCGGTTCCATCCGGTTCTAACTGGTTCCATCCGGTTCAGACCAGTCCAGAGGAGTTGATACTGGTTCATATCCGGTTCAAACCGGTTTATTCCATGCCGATTTTGTATGTTAATTCATCATTGGACAGGTCTTATCCGGTTTAAACCGGTTCAAACCGGTTCCATTAGGTTCTAACTGGTTCCATCCGGTTTTGACCAGTCCACAGGAGTTGAAACTGGTTCATAACCGGTTCAAACCGGTTTATTCCATGCCGATTTTGTATGTTAAATCATTATTGGACAGGTTTTATCCGGTTTAAAACGGGTCACACCGGTTTCATCCGGTTCCAACTGGTTCCATCCGGTTCAGACCAGTCCAGAGGAGTTGATACTGGTTCATAACCGGTTCAAACCGGCTTCTTCCATGTCCATTTTGTATGTTAATTCATTATTGGACAGGTTTTATCCACTTTAAACCGGTTCAAACCGGTTCCATCCGGTTCCAACTGGTTCCATCCGGTTCAGACCAGTCCAGAGGAGTTGACACTGGCTCATAACCGGTTCAAACGGGTTTATTTCATGCCGATTTTGTATGTTAATTCATTATTGGACAGATTTTATGGGGTTTAAACCGATTGAAACCGGTTCCATAGGTTCTAACTGGTTGCATCCAAATTAGACCAGTCCAGAGGAGTCGATGTTGGTTCATAACCGGTTCAAACCGGTTTATTCTATGCCGACATTGTATGATAATTCATTATTGGACAGGTTTTATCCGGTTTCAACCGGCTCAAACCGGTTCCATCCGGTTCCAACTGGTTCCATCCGGTTCAGACCAGTCCAGAGGAGTTGAAACTGGTTCATATCCGGTTCAAACCGGTTTATTCCATGCCGATTTTGTATGTTAATTCATTATTGGACAGGTTTTATCCGGTTTAAACCGGTTCAAACCGGTTCCATCCGGTTCCAACTGGCTCCATCCGGTTCAGACCAGTCCAGAGGAGCTGATACTGGTTCATAACCGGTTCAAACCGGTTTATTCCATGTCGATTTTGTATGCTAATTCATGATTTGACAGGTTCTATCCGGTTTGAACCGGTTCAAACCGGTTTCATCCGGTTCTAAGTGGTTCCATCCGGTTCAGACTGGACCAGAGGAGGTCATACTGGCTCATAACCGGTTTAACCCGGTTTATTCCATGCCGATTTTGTATGTTAATTCATAAGAGAACAGGTTTTATCCGGTTTAAACCGGTTCAAACCGGTTCCATTCGGTTCTAACTGGTTCCATCCAAATCAGACCAGTCCAGAGGAGTCGATACTGGTTCATAACCGGTTCAAACCGGTTTCTTCCATGTCCATTTTGTATGTTAATTCATTATTGGACAGGTTCTATCCACATTAAACCGGTTGAAACCGGTTCCATCCGGTTCAAACTGGTTCCATCCGGTTCAGACCAGTCCAGAGGAGTTGACACTGGCTCATAACCGCTTCAAACGGGTTTATTTCATGCCGATTTTGTATGTTGATTCATTATTGGACAGATTTTATGGGGTTTAAACCGGTTCAAACCGGTTCCATTCGGTTCTAACTGGTTCCATCCAAATCAGACCAGTCCAGAGGAGTCGATATTGGTTCATAACCGTTTGAAACCGGTTTATTCCATGCCGACATTGTATGTTAATTCATTATTGGACAGGTTTTATCCGGTTATAACCGGTTCAAACCGGTTCCATCCGGTTCCAACTGGTTCCATCCGGCTTTTCCTGTCCAGAGGAGTTGATACTGGTTCATAACCGGTTCAAACCGGTTTATTCCATGCCGATTTTGCTATGTTAATTCATTATAGAACAGGTTTTATCCGGTTGAAACGGTTCAAACCGGTTCCATCCTGTTCTAAATGGTTCCATCCAAATCAGACCAGTCCAGAGGAGTCGATACTGGTTCATAACCGGTTCAAACCGGTTTCTTCCATGTCCATTTTTTATGTTAATTCATTATTGGACAGGTTTTATCTACCTTGAGCCGGTTCAAACCGGTTCCATCCGGTTCACACTGGTTCCATCCGGTTCAGACTAGTCCAGAGGATTTGAAACTGGTTCATCACCGGTTGAAACCGGTTTAATCCATGCCGATCTTGCTATGTTAATTCATTATAGAAAGGTTTTATCCGGTTTAAACCGGTTCAAACCGGTTTCATCCGGTTCTAACTGGTTCCATCCAAATCAGACCAGTCTAGAGGAGTAGATACTGGTTCATAACCGGTTCAAACCGGTTTATTCCATGCCGATTTTGTATGTTAATTCATTATTCGACAGGTTTTATCCACCTTAAACCGGTTCAGACCGGTTCCATCCGGTTCAATCTGGTTCCATCCGGTTCAGACCAGTCCAGAGGAGTTGATACTGGTTCATAACCGGTTCAAACCGGATTATTCCATGCCGATTTTGTATGTTAATTCATGATTTGAAAAGGTTTTATCCGGATTCAACCGGTTTAAACCGATTCCATCCGGTTCTAACTGGTTCAGACCGGACCAGAGTAGGTCATACTGGTTCATAACCGGTTCAAACCGGTTTAATCCATGACGATTTTTTATGGTAATTCATTATAGAACAGGTTTTATCCGGTTTAAACCGGTTCAAACCGGTTTCATCCGGTTCTAACAGGTTCCATCCAAATCAGACCAGTCCAGTGGAGTCGATACTGGTTCATAACCGGTTCAAACCGGTTTAATCCATGACGATTTTTTATGGTAATTCATTATAGAACAGGTTTTATCCGGTTTAAGCCGGTTCAAACCGGTTTCATCCGGTTCTAAGTGGTTCCATCCGGTTCAGACTGGACCAGAGGAGGTCATACTGGCTCATAACCGGTTTAACCCGGTTTATTCCATGCCGATTTTGTATGTTAATTCATTAGAGAACAGGTTTCATCCGGTTTAAACCGGTTCAAACCGGTTCCATTCGGTTCTAACTGGTTCCATCCAAATCAGACCAGTCCAGAGGAGTCGATACTGGTTCATAACCGGTTCAAACCGGTTTATTCCATGTCCATTTTGTATGTTAATTCATTATTGGACAGGTTTTATCCACATTGAACCGGTTCAAACCGGTTCCATCCGGTTCAAACTGGTTCCATCCGGTTCAGACCAGTCCAGAGGAGTTGACATTGGCTCATAACCGGTTCAAACCGGTTTATTCCATGCCGATTTTGTATGTTAATTCATTATAGAACAGGTTTTATCCGGTTTGAACCGGTTCAAACCGGTTCCATCCGGTTCTAATTGGTTCCATCCAAATCAGACCAGTCTAGAGGAGTCGATACTGGTTCATAACCGGTTCAAACCGGTTTCTTCCATGTCCATTTTGTATGTTAATTCATTATTGGACAGGTTTTATCCACCTTGAGCCGGTTCAAACCGGTTTCATCCGGTTCAAACTGGTTCCATCCGGTTCAGACCAGTCCAGAGGAGTTGACACTGGCTCATAACCGCTTCAAACGGGTTTATTTCATGCCGATTTTGTATGTTGATTCATTATTGGACAGATTTTATGGGGTTTAAACCGGTTCAAACCGGTTCCATTCGGTTCTAACTGGTTCCATCCAAATCAGACCAGTCCAGAGGAGTCGATATTGGTTCATAACCGGTTGAAACCGGTTTATTCCATGCCGACATTGTATGTTGATTCATTATTGGACAGGATTTATCCGGTTATAACCGGTTCAAACCGGTTCCATCCGGTTCCAACTGGTTCCATCCGGTTTTTCCTGTCCAGAGGAGTTGATACTGGTTCATAACCGGTTCAAACCGGTTTATTCCATGCCGATTTTGCTATGTTTATTCATTATAGAACAGGTTTTATCCGGTTTAAACGGTTCAAACCGGTTCCATCCGGTTCTAAATGGTTCCATCCAAATCAGACCAGTCCAGAGGAGTCGATACTGGTTCATAACCGGTTCAAACCGGTTTCTTCCATGTCCATTTTTTATGTTAATTCATTATTGGACAGGTTTTATCTACCTTGAGCCGGTTCAAACCGGTTCCATCCGGTTCACACTGGTTCCATCCGGTTCAGACCAGTTCAAAGGAGTTGATACTGGTTCATAACCGGTTCAAACCGGTTTATTCCATGCCGATCTTGTATGTTAATTCATTATTGGACAGGTTTTATCCCGTTTCAACCGGTTCAAACCGGTTCCATCCGGTTCCAACTGGTTCCATCCGGTTCAGACCAGTCCAGAGGAGTTGATACTGGTTCATAACCGGTTCAAACCGGATTATTCCATGCCGATTTTGTATGTTAATTCATGATTTGAAAAGGTTTTATCCGGATTCAACCGGTTTAAACCGATTCCATCCGGTTCTAACTGGTTCCATCCGGATCAGACCGGACCAGAGAAGGTCATACTGGTTCATAACCGGTTCAAACCGATTTAATCCATGACGATTTTTTATGGTAATTCATTATAGAACAGGTTTTATCCGGTTTAAACCGGTTCAAACCGGTTTCATCCGGTTCTAACTGGTTCCATTTAAATCAGACCAGTCCAGAGGAGTCGATACTGGTTCATAACCGGTTCAAACCGGTTTCTTCCATGTCCATTTTGTATGTTAATTCATTATTGGACAGGTTTTATCCACCTTAAACCGGTCCAAACCGGTTCGATCCGGTTCAAACTGGTTCCATCCGGTTCAGACCAGTCCAGAGGAGTTGACATTGGCTCATAACCGGTTCAAACCGGTTTATTCCATGCCGATTTTGTATTTTAATTCATTATAGAACAGGTTTTATCCGGTTTCAACCGGTTCAAACCGGTTCCATCCGGTTCAAACTGGTTCCATCCGGTTCAGACTAGTCCAGAGGATTTGAAACTGGTTCATCACCGGTTCAAACCGGTTTATTCCATGCCGATCTTGCTATGTTAATTCAGTATAGAAAGGTTTTATCCGGTTGAAACCGGTTCAAACCGGTTTCATCCGGTTCCAACTGGTTCCATCCAAATCAGACCAGCCTAGAGGAGTAGATACTGGTTCATAACCGGTTCAAACCGGTTTCTTCCATGTCCATTTTGTATGTTAATTCATTATTGGACAGGTTTTATCCACCTTGAACCGGTTCAAACCGGTTCCATCCGGTTCCAACTGGTTCCATCCGGTTCAGACCAGTCCAGAGGAGTTGACACTGGCTCATAACCGGTTCAAACGGGTTTATTTCATGCCGATTTTGTATGTTAATTCATTATTGGACAGATTTTATGGGGTTTAAACCGATTGAAACCGGTTCCATAGGTTCTAACTGGTTGCATCCAAATCAGACCAGTCCAGAGGAGTCGATGTTGGTTCATAACCGGTTCAAACCGGTTTATTCTATGCCGACATTGTATGATAATTCATTATTGGACAGGTTTTATCCGGTTTCAACCGGCTCAAACCGGTTCCATCCGGTTCCAACTGGTTCCATCCGGTTCAGACCAGTCCAGAGGAGTTGAAACTGGTTCATAACCGGTTCAAACCGGTTTATTCCATGCCGATCTTGCTATGGTAATTCATTATAGAACAGGTTTTATCCGGTTTAAACGGTTCAAACCGGTTCCATCCGCTTCCAACTGGTTCCATCCGGTTCAGACCAGTCCATAGGAGCTGATACTGGTTCATAACCGGTTCGAACCGGTTTATTCCATGTCGATTTTGTATGCTAATTCATGATTTGACAGGTTCTATCCGGTTTGAACCGGTTCAAACCGGTTTCATCCGGTTCTAAGTGGTTCCATCCGGTTCAGACTGGACCAGAGGAGGTCATACTGGCTCATAACCGGTTTAACCCGGTTTATTCCATGCCGATTTTGTATGTTAATTCATTAGAGAACAGGTTTTGTCCGGTTTAAACCGGTTCAAACCGGTTCCATTCGGTTCTAACTGGTTCCATCCAAATCAGACCAGTCCAGAGGAGTCGATACTGGTTCATAACCGGTTCAAACCGGTTTATTCCATGTCCATTTTGTATGTTAATTCATTATTGGACAGGTGTTATCCACATTGAACCGGTTCAAACCGGTTCCATCCGGTTCAACTGGTTCCATCCGGTTCAGACCAGTCCAGAGGAGGTCATACTGGCTCATAACCGGTTTAACCCGGTTTATTCCATGCCGATTTTATATGTTAATTCATTAGGGAACAGGTTTGATCCGGTTTAAACCGGTTCAAACCGGTTCCATCCGGTTCTAACTGGTTCCATCCAAATGAGACCAGTCCAGAGGAGTTGGAACTGGTTGATAACCGGTTCAAACCGGTTTATTCCATGCCGATTTTGTATGTTAATTCATTATTGGACAGGTTTTAGTTGGTTTAAACCGGTTCAAACCGGTTCCATTAGGTTCTAACTGGTTCCATTCGGTTTTGACCAGTCCAGAGGAGTTGATACTGGTTCATAACCGGTTCGAACCGGTTTATTTCATGCCGATTTTGTATGTTAATTCATTATTGGACAGGTTTTATCCGGTTTGAACCGGTTCAAACCGGTTCCATCCGGTTCCAACTGGTTCCATCCCGTTCAGACCAGTCCAGAGGAGTTGATACTGGTTCATAACCGGTTCAAACCGGTTTATTCCATGCCGATTTTGTATGTTAATTCATTATTGGACAGGTTTTATCCGGTTTAAACCGGTTCAAACCGGTTCCATCTTGTTCCAACTGGTTCCAACTGGTTTTGACCAGTCCAGAGGAGATGATACTGGTTCAAAACCGGTTCAAACCGGTTTATTCCATGCCGACATTGTATGTTAATTCATTATTGGACAGATTTTATGGGGTTTAAATCGGTTCAAACCGGATCCATCCGGTTCTAACTGGTTCCATCCGGTTCAGACCAGTCCAGAGGAGTCGATATTGGTTCATAACCGGTTCAAACCGGTTTATTCCGTGCCGATTTTGTATGTTAATTCATTATTGGACAGGTTTAATCCGGTTTAAACCGGTTGAAACCGGCTCCATTAGGTTCTAACTGGTTCCATCCGGTTTTGACCAGTCCACAGGAGTTGAAACTGGTTCATAACCGGTTCAAACCGGTTTATTCCATGTCGATTTTGTATGTTAATTCATCATTGGACAGGTTTTATCCGGTTTAAACCGGTTCAAACCGGTTCCATCCGGTTCTAACTGGTTCCATCCGGTTCAGACCAGTCCAGAGGAGTTGATACTGGTTCATATCCGGTTCAAACCGGTTTATTTATGCCGATTTTGTATGTTAATTAGTCATTGGACAGGTTTTATCCGGTTTAAACCGGTTCAAACCGGTTCCATTAGGTTCTAACTGGTTCCATCCGGTTTTGACCAGTCCACAGGAGTTGAAACTGGTTCATAACCGGTTGAAACCGGTTTATTCCATGCCGATTTTGTATGTTAATTCATTATTAGACAGGTTTTATCCGGTTTAAACCGGTTCAAACCGGTTCCATCCGGTTCCAACTGGCTCCATCCGGTTCAGACCAATCCAGAGGAGTTGATACTGGTTCATAACCGGTTCAAACCGGTTCATTCCATGCCGATTTTGTATGTTAATTCATTATTGGACAGGTTTTATCCGGTTTAAAACGGGTCACACCGGTTTCATCCGGTTCTAACTGGTTCCATCCAAATCAGACCAGTCCAGAGGAGTTGATACTGGTTCATAACCGGTTCAAACCGGTTTATTCCATGCCATTTTGTATGTTAATTCATTATTGGACAGGTTTTATCCGGTTTAAACCGGTTCAAACCGGTTCCATCGGGTTCCAACTGGTTCCAACTGGTTTTGACCAGTCCAGAGGAGATGATACTGGTTCAAAACCGGTTCAAACCGGTTTATTCCATGCCGACATTGTATGTTAATTCATTATTGGACAGATTTTATGGGGTTTAAATGGGTTCAAACCGGATCCATCCGGTTCTAACTGGTTCCATCCGGATCAGACCAGTCCAGAGGAGTCGATATTGGTTCATAACCGGTTCAAACCGGTTTATTCCGTGCCGATTTTGTATGTTAATTCATTATTGGACAGGTTTTATCCACATTGAACCGGTTCAAACCTGTTCCATCCGGTTCAACCTGGTTCCATCCGGTTCAGACCAGTCCAGAGGAGTTGACATTGGCTCATAACCGGTTCAAACCGGTTTATTCCATGCCGATTTTGTATGTTAATTCATTATAGAACAGGTTTTATCCGGTTTAAACCGGTTCAAACCGGTTCCATCCGGTTCTAACTGGTTCCATCCAAATCAGACCAGTCTAGAGGAGTAGATACTGGTTCATAACCGGTTCAATCCGGTTTCTTCCATGTCCATTTTGTATGTTAATTCATCATTGGACAGGTTTTATCCACCTTGAGCCGGTTCAAACCGGTTCCATCCGGTTCAAACTGGTTCCATCCGGTTCAGACCAGTCCAGAGGAGTTGACACTGGCTCATAACCGCTTCAAACGGGTTTATTTCATGCCGATTTTGTATGTTGATTCATTATTGGACAGATTTTATGGGGTTTAAACCGGTTCAAACCGGTTCCATTCGGTTCTAAATGGTTCCATCCAAATCAGACCAGTCCAGAGGAGTCGATATTGGTTCATAACCGGTTGAAACCGGTTTATTCCATGCCGACATTGTATGTTGATTCATTATTGGACAGGTTTTATCCGGTTATAACCGGTTCAAACCGGTTCCATCCGGTTCCAACTGGTTCCATCCGGTTTTTCCTGTCCAGAGGAGTTGATACTGGTTCATAACCGGTTCAAACCGGTTTATTCCATGCCGATTTTGTTATTTTTATTCATTATAGAACAGGTTTTATCCGGTTTAAACGGTTCAAACCGGTTCCATCCGGTTCTAAATGGTTCCATCCAAATCAGACCAGTCCAGAGGAGTCGATACTGGTTCATAACCGGTTCAAACCTTTTTCTTCCATGTCCATTTTTTATGTTAATTCATTATTGGACAGGTTTTATCTACCTTGAGCCGGTTCAAACCGGTTCCATCCGGTTCACACTGGTTCCATCCGGTTTAGACCAGTTCAAAGGAGTTGATACTGGTTCATAACCGGTTCAAACCGGTTTATTCCATGCCGATCTTGTATGTTAATTCATTATTGGACAGGTTTTATCCCGTTTCAACCGGTTCAAACCGGTTCCATCCGGTTCCAACTGGTTCCATCCGGTACAGACCAGTCCAGAGGAGTTGATACTGGTTCATAACCGGTTCAAACCGGATTATTCCATGCCGATTTTGTATGTTAATTCATGATTTGAAAAGGTTTTATCCGGATTCAACCGGTTTAAACCGATTCCATCCGGTTCTAACTGGTTCAGACCGGACCAGAGTAGGTCATACTGGTTCATAACCGGTTCAAACCGGTTTAATCCATGACGATTTTTTATGGTAATTCATTATAGAACAGGTTTTATCCGGTTTAAACCGGTTCAAACCGGTTTCATCCGGTTCCAACTGGTTCCATCCAAATCAGACCAGTCCAGAGGAGTCGATACTGGTTCATAACCGGTTCAAACCGGTTTCTTCCATGTCCATTTTGTATGTTAATTCATTATTGGACAGGTTCTATCCACGTTAAACCGGTTCAAACTGGTTGCATCCGGTTCAGACCAGTCCAGAGGAGTTGACACTGGCTCATAACCGGTTCAAACCGGTTTATTTCATGCCGATTTTGAATGTTGATTCATTATTGGACAGATTTTATGGGGTTTAAACCGGTTCAAACCGGTTCCATTCGGTTCTAACTGGTTCCATCCAAATCAGACCAGTCCAGAGGAGTCGATACTGGTTCATAACCGGTTCAAACCGGTTTATCCCATGTCCATTTTGTATGTTAATTCATTATTGGACAGGTTTTATCCACCTTGAACCGGTTCAAACCGGTTCCATCCGGTTCCAACTGGTTCCATCCGGTTCAGACCAGTCCAGAGGAGTTGACACTGGCTCATAACCGGTTCAAACGGGTTTATTTCATGCCGATTTTGTATGTTAATTCATTATTGGACAGATTTTATGGGGTTTAAACCGATTGAAACCGGTTCCATAGGTTCTAACTGGTTGCATCCAAATGAGACCAGTCCAGAGGAGTCGATGTTGGTTCATAACCGGTTCAAACCGGTTTATTCTATGCCGACATTGTATGATAATTCATTATTGGACAGGTTTTATCCGGTTTCAACCGGCTCAAACCGGTTCCATCCGGTTCCAACTGGTTCCATCCGGTTCAGACCAGTCCAGAGGAGTTGAAACTGGTTCATAACCGGTTCAAACCGGTTTATTCCATGCCGATCTTGCTATGGTAATTCATTATAGAACAGGTTTTATCCGGTTTAAACGGTTCAAACCGGTTCCATCCGGTTCCAACTATTTCCATCCGGTTCAGACCAGTCCAGAGGAGCTGATACTGGTTCATAACCGGTTCGAACCGGTTTATTCCATGTCGATTTTGTATGCTAATTCATGATTTGACAGGTTCTATCCGGTTTGAACCGGTTCAAACCGGTTTCATCCGGTTCTAAGTGGTTCCATCCGGTTCAGACTGGACCAGAGGAGGTCATACTGGCTCATAACCGGTTTAACCCGGTTAATTCCATGCCGATTTTGTATGTTAATTCATTAGAGAACAGGTTTTATCCGGTTTAAACCGGTTCAAACCGGTTCCATTCGGTTCTAACTGGTTCCATCCAAATCAGACCAGTCCAGAGGAGTCGATACTGGTTCATAACCGGTTCAAACCGGTTTCTTCCATGTCCATTTTGTATGTTAATTCATTATTGGACAGGTTCTATCCACATTAAACCGGTTGAAACCGGTTCCATCCGGTTCAAACTGGTTCCATCCGGTTCAGACCAGTCCAGAGGAGTTGACATTGGCTCATAACCGGTTCAAACCGGTTTATTCCATGCCGATTTTGTATGTTAATTCATTATAGAACAGGTTTTATCCGGTTTAAACCGGTTCAAACCGGTTCCATCCGGTTCTAACTGGTTCCATCCAAATCAGACCAGTCTAGAGGAGTCGATACTGGTTCATAACCGGTTCAAACCGGTTTCTTCCATGTCCATTTTGTATGTAAATTCATTATTGGACAGGTTTTATCCACTTTAAACCGGTTCAAACCGGTTCCAACCAGTTCAAACTGGTCCCAACCGGTTCAGATCAGTCCAGAGGAGTTGACATTGGCGCATAACCGGTTCAAACCGGTTTATTCCATGCCGATTTTGTATGTTAATTCATTATAGAACAGGTTTTATCCGGTTTAAACCGGTTCAAACCGGTTCCATCCGGTTCTAAGTGGTTCCATCCGGTTCAGACTGGACCAGAGGAGGTCATACTGGCTCATAACCGGTTCAACCCGGTTTATTCCATGCCGATTTTGTATGTTAATTCATTATAGAAGAGGTTTTATTCAGTTTCAACCGGTTCAAACCGGTTCCATTCGGTTCTAACTGGTTCCATCCAAATCAGACCAGTCCAGAGGAGTCGATATTGGTTCATAACCGGGTCAAACCGGTTTCTTCCATGTACATTTTGTATGTTAATTCATTATTGGACAGGTTCTATCCACCTTAAACCGGTTGAAACCGGTTCCATCCGGTTCAAGCTGGTTCGATCCGGTTCTGACCAGTCCAAAGGAGCTGATACTGGTTCATAACCGGTTCAAACCGGTTTCTTCCATGTCCATTTTGTATGTTAAATCATTATTGGACAGGTTTTATCCACCTTAAACCGGTCCAAACCGGTTCGATCCGGTTCAAACTGGTTCCATCCGGTTCAGACCAGTCCAGAGGAGTTGACATTGGCTCATAACCGGTTCAAACCGGTTTATTCCATGCCGATTTTGTATTTTAATTCATTATAGAACAGGTTTTATCCGGTTTCAACCGGTTCAAACCGGTTCCATCCGGTTCCAACTGGTTCCATCCGGTTCAGACTAGTCCAGAGGATTTGAAACTGGTTCATCACCGGTTGAAACCGGTTTATTCCATGCCGATCTTGCTATGTTAATTCATTATAGAAAGGTTTTATCCGGTTTAAACCGGTTCAAACCGGTTTCATCCGGTTCTAACTGGTTCCATCCAAATCAGACCAGTCTAGAGGAGTAGATACTGGTTCATAACCGGTTCAAACCGGTTTCTTCCATGTCCATTTTGTATGTTAATTCATCATTGGACAGGTTTTATCCACCTTGAGCCGGTTCAAACCGGTTCCATCTGGTTCAAACTGGTTCCATCCGGTTCAGACCAGTCCAGAGGAGTTGACACTGGCTCATAACCGTTTCAAACGGGTTTATTTCATGCCGATTTTGTATGTTAATTCATGATTTGAAAAGTTTTTATCCGGTTTCAACCGGTTTAAACCGATTCCATCCGGTTCTAACTGGTTCCATCCGCTTCAGACCGGACCAGAGGAGGTCATACTGGTTCATAACCGGTTCAAACCGGTTTATTCCATGACGATTTTTTATGGTAATTCATTATAGAACATGTTTTATCCGGTTTAAACCGGTTCAAACCGGTTCCATCCGGTTTTAACTGCTTCCATCCAAATCAGACCAGTCCAGAGGAGTCGATACTGGTTCACAACCGGTTCAAACCGGTTTCTTCCATGTCCATTTTGTATGTTAATTCATTATTGGACAGGTTTTATCCACCTTAAACCGGTCCAAACCGGTTCCATCCGGTTCAAACTGGTTCCATCCGGTTCAGACCAGTCCAGAGGAGTTGACATTGGCTCATAACCGGTTCAAACCGGTTTATTCCATGCCGATTGTGTATTTTAATTCATTATAGAACAGGTTTTATCCGGTTTCAACCGGTTCAAACCGGCTCCATCCGGATCAAACTGGTTCCATCCGGTTCAGACCAGTCCAGAGGAGTTGACACTGGCTCATAACCGGTTCAAACGGGTTTATTTCATGCCGATTTTGTATGTTAATTCATTATTCGACGGATTTTTTGGGGTTTAAACCGATTCAAACCGGTTCCATACGGTTCAAACTGGTTCCATCCGGTTCAGACAAGTCCAGAGGAGTTCACACTGGCTCATAACCGGTTCAAACCGGTTTATTTCATGCCGATTTTGTATGTTAATTCATTGTTGGACAGGTTTAATCCGGTTCAAACCAGTTCCATTCGGTTCCAACTGGTTCCATCCGGTTCAGACCAGTCCAGAGGAGTTGATACTGGTTCATAACCGGTTCGAACCGGTTTATTCCATGTCGATTTTGTATGTTAATTCATGATTTGACAGGTTCTATCCGGTTGGAACCGGTTCAAACCGGTTTCATCCGGTTCTAACTGGTTCCATCTGGTTCAGACTGGACCAGAGGAGGTCATACTGGCTCATA
>JAECUM010020389.1:0-11063 GCA_016617855.1 Megalonaias nervosa | reverse complement strand
ATGAAATTGCCAAATAGCAACTGCAGTGGGACATTTAATTTTGATCCAAAAATTTTCAACTTCTCCGTTGGTCGTCCACTCATGTCTATCAGAGAAAGGGTAATAAGGATAATTTTCAGGATAATATGCTGCTGCGCTTACCTCAAACCCAACTCGGTTGTCAGTTGCTTTATAAAGTATTGGAATATACCCAACATTGCTTTTAGTTCGTTTTATACCACTAGACAGACTATCAACATACGCTTTATTTGTCAGATCATTAGGGTTAACTGGAACATATAGTAGTAGTTATTTTTTGTCTCTCATGTTTATGTTGCCTGTCACTGGTCCACCAGATTTCTTAAAATATGGGGTAAGTTCTTTTTTTTTAACGGAGCATAACTAATAGCATCAGCATCAGCTTGTGGTGAGGTTGTTGGTAGTCCAGTTATTTTTGAGTTATTGCTCAATTTAAGGTCACCTGTCATTGTGTAGCCGGCTTTGTTAAGTTTATTATCGTCAACAGATTTTAGTTGCGCATAACTTACCGCTTGTGTATTATCAACATTTGCTGGCGGATACGTAGTTTCTAAATTTATTATTTTGTTACCTGACATGTAAATATTACCTGTAACCTTTCCACCGGTTTTATTAAATTTAATATCATCAACATACGACAACTGTATATAACTTACAGTTTGAGTTTGATTTAAGTTTTCTGGTGGATATTTAGTCTCTAAATTTATATATTTTTTCCCTGACATATCTAAGTTGCCGCTTAAAGTTCCGCCTGTCAGTGACAACTTGTTATTGTCGACGGATTTTAGTTGTGTATAACTTACCGCTTGTGTTTGAATTACATTTGCTGGTGGATATCCAGTCTCCAAATTTATAATCTTTTTCCCTGACATATCTAAGTTACCGTTTAAAGTTCCTCCTGTCAATGATAGTTTATTATTATCGACGGATTTTAGTTGTTTATAACTAACAGCTTGTGTATCAACAGCATTTATTGGCGGATAATCTGTTTCTAAATCTAGTACTCGTTGATTTGACATAAACAGGTTTCCTGTCATTGTGTCGCCAGATTTTTTTAGGTAACCTGATAAATCAATATTGCCGTTTGTTATTGTACTTACAGCCGATGAATCTCCTAATGTTGCTCCAAATTTTGTATAATAGCTCATTATTTATTTATTGTCTGACAATTTTTATATAACAACAATGGCAAAATCACTGATATTAAATTTTGATACAGAGCGGTTGGTGAAACATAAACATAACAACGAACTTCCAGATTGTCATTATCTTATTTTTGGACGAACTGGATCGGGAAAAACAAATTTGCTTATGAATTTACTGCTGGGCGATAATTTTAATTACGATCGAGTTTATATTTATGCAGTTAATCCACAGCAAGATAAGTACGAGCTACTTAACGAATATAATAACAAACTTCGTGATGATCTTGAGGCTAGTGAAGATTTTTTTATTATCAGACAACCAGAAGATCTTGTTCCAGTTAATCAACTTGATTCGTCCGAACATAAGATAGTAGTTTTGGACGATATTCCGCTAAATAATAAAGAGATGAATAAAATAAGATCATATTTTTCACTGTCGCGTAAAAAGAAATGTAATTCTGTTTATTTAGCCCAAGGATTTTACAACGTCGACAGATTTATTCGGCGAAATACTGGCTGTTTTATATTATTTCCCGGACTGGACAATGTTGACGTTAGAAATATTGCAAACAAGCAATGTGGCGACGTAACAAAAGATAAATTTATTGAATTATATCATAAAGCAACAACGGATAAATATAACTTTTTCTTGTTCGATAAACTTACACATAATCCAACTAAAATGTTTCGATGTTGTATTGAAAATTATCTGCAGTAAGTTTATATAATAAAATGGAAAGACAAGCAAAACACAGAAAACACAGAAAATCTGAAAAAAGCTTGTTCAGTCTAAAGCTGAACTTAGGCAGATGATTCAACAAGCACGACGTGGCCAAGTGGCTGCAGCAGAAGCACCAGCTATGATTCTCAAACCAGTTACTGAAGCACTACTTGGAAAACAACCTGAAACTAAACCGCTGTCAGAAGAAGTTAAGCGACTACAGGAAAAAGGTTTAATTGGATTAGTCAAGGAACAACAAGAAGAAGCTGCCGCAAAAATTATCGCCAGATCTACGATGAAAGAAGAAGATTAGCTGAGGCACTTGTAGCAAATATTGCTGATCCTGTTGCTAGACGAAATGAACTAAATCGACTGATTAATATTCCACTTTTACTTGAAAGAAGATTATCAGAATTAACTTCACATGAAATTAGGACTGTGTTAGGAAAATTATCAGAAAAATTAGAGGATATTGAAAAAGAACAAGAAAAAATTGGAGAGTTAGCAGTAAGGGTTTTAAATGTTGACGAGAAAAGACGATTTTATCGAGAAAAAGCACATAGTAAAATATCAAAATCCGAATACAATACTTTTATAGAAAAAAATAATATTAATGATATTGATAATTTAAAAACTTGGTCGAAGGAAAGGTATGATAAACTTATTAATGATTTAAATGCAATAATGACGGATGGTCATAAGTCTAATGTTGAATTAGAAACAACTAATGAAGAAGAACATATGTTGCAACTCTGATAATATTAGAGCTGGTACTATTGCTGGAGTATTTCAAAGAACAGCTACTGAAAATAGATACACAGGGTTTGGTAAAAGTTCAGGTTTTTATAGGACATTTAAAATAAATGATGAAAATCGAATAAACGATGCTAAAAAACTAAAAAGTATATCAGAACTGATATACCAGAGAGTACACAATTTCCAGCAGAGATTGAAAAACCACTAGTTATATCACCATCGGAAACTGAATGAAGGAAGCAAATTGAAAATTTTAAAGAAATGTTAAGAGAAAAAATAGATTCATCAGATTATGATACTTTTATAAAAGAAACTAATATTAAAGAAGTTGATAATGTTGATAAATGGTCACAAAATGAATATGATGTTTAAATATTATTAGATAAAAAAAATTAAAGATGGCAATCAAGCTTTAGATGATATTGATAAAGCTGCAGAAAAAGATTTCACAGAACGTTACAAAAAAGCCCGAGATGGTGTTATTGCTGATGTCTTTAAATCTGCTACAGCAAATTATAGTACTGGAAAACCTAGGGAGAAAAAGTCTGATTTTAAAAATGTATTTAATCAATATGATAAAAATCGTAATAAGAAAATGGAAAAAGAAAAAACTGGAACAGGTGTAAAAATATTTGCATCAACTGCCGAAATGATAGGCAGATTAATGCTGTTGATATCATCAAAGGAAGCTGGAAATGTTGGCACTGAAATTGATAATGAAATTATTGATATACTTGATCATTTAAGATCGGAAAATTTATTAACATCTGACGAATACGAAACTTTACACCGCGACTTAATTTTATAAATGTTAATTTTGTAAATGTTAATTTTGCATAATGATTTTATAAAAAAATGTCAACAACATTATTACTAGACTCTAGTACGGCCGCGATAGCTAACGCGAAAGATAGCGCAAATTTTTCAGTAAATTATATTCCACCGGTACAACTTGACACTGAAAAACAGTATGAGATTGGACTAATTTCTTGTATATGTTGGCATTCCGTGGCTAACGTAAAAACTGGAGTAAACGATGAATTTGATTTTACTTTAACTCCAGCTCCAAGACCTACATGGAAAACATTTAAAATTCCACAGGGAGCCTACAACGCAACTGATTTAAGTAAGACGATGCGCGAATTAATAACGCAAAATGGAGGAGTTTCAGACAATTTTGAACTGGTACCGAATTATAACACATTACGCGCCAGAATAACATTTAAAAATAATTTGATAATAGATTTTTCATCAGCAACAAGTATAGCGTCGCTGATAGGATTTACTCACAAGCAATATGGATCAACCACAGAACAAAATATAAGATATGATGATGATCTGCCAGTAAATATAACTGAAGTAAACACAATATTAATAAATTGCTCCATTGAAACTGGATCTTACTCAGCCCAGGGTAGTAAAGGACAAACGATATATAGTTTTTCGCCAGACGTTCCACCGGGATCGCTCATGCAAATTAGTCGGCGGCAAGTTATTTATTATCCGCTAAATGTTGAAAATCAAATAACAGCAATAAATATGCTGTTGACAGATCAATCTGGACGACAGCTGGATCTGAATAATGAGATTGTTACTTATTATTTACACTTACGTGCACAATAGCAAGCTATATGTTTTTATACAACCTCAAATATAATGAAACAAAAAAAATTTTACAGAAGAAAAATTATTGGTGGATTTTTGGGAGATATATTTGCTAAAATTATTGAAAATGTTCCTGGAATAGCGCATAAAGTTGCACCAATTGCACTTGACGCATCAAAAGCTTTTGCAACTGGAGCCGCATCTGCTGATGGAACTGCGGTGGGACAAAAAATAACTGATAAAATTAAAGGCACACCGTCTACATCTGAGATAAAACAAGTTATATTAGAAATCGCTCCAAAAAAAGAAACTCAACGTTCAATGATAACAACAACAAAAAAACTTTGATCACCAAAGGGCGAGCAGATTATACAAAAATTAATATCTAAAGTAACAGCGCTGCAATAATAAAATTTTATATAATCTAATAAATAAAAAATGTCTGTTAAAATATATCTCGATTTAACAGAAACTTATAACACCGACAACACCGTAACAGAATTTGAATATATTGAGTATCTCGACGAAAATTCTAATAAGCCCAATAAAGCTGGTGTTAGAACATTTAATACTCGAGAAGATGTATTTTTATTACCTCACAATGCAATGTTGGAAGTTCGTGGCCAGATTATGACAGCAGCTAATCCGCCTGTCGCAATTGCAGCTGGAACAGAAGTAGCACTTATAAATGATGGTTGGTGCTTATTTAAAAGTGCCAGATATCAACTGGCCAATCAAACTGTCGAAGATATTTCAAGTCACCTGCAAGTTGCAAGTACAGTCTTAAATATTATTTCGTTTTCCGACGATTACTCCAGATCGACTGCAACTAATATGATGTGGTTTAAAGATACTGGACGTGGTGCAGCTGAATCGACCGAACGTTTCTCGAAAGGTGTTTTAGCACATGGAGCTGATGCCGCTGCAGATTCTGTAATTGTAAGAACTTTTCTTATTGTTAATGCAGCCGCGCTAGGTATAGCCGCGCCAGCCGCAGTCGCTAATCAAGACGTTGTAAGAGTTTTACGTATTACCGCTTGTAATAATCTTGGCATAACACCACCAGGAGCAGCTGTAAATGGAGCTGCAATGTTAGATTTAGTTAACGGGACAATTAGCGTAAGAAATGTACGTTACAATGAAGGTTTTGCTAGGAGAAAAGAACTTGCAGAAGGATCACGTCAAATTACAATGATGCTACCGTTAAGTACAATATTTGGCTTTTGTCGCGACTACAACAAAGTATTTCGTGGAGTTAAACATACACTTATTTTAGATCGGGCAGAACAAAACGACTGCCTATTTCGATATGGCGGAGCTGATGTACAGTTTATCATAAACAAACTTGCGCTATGGATTCCACGATTAACGCCAACAATTTCAAAATCGCTCGAATTAGATGATGTTCTTAAAAACCGCACAAAGAAGATTTATTTTCAGCAACATAAAATATATCAAACGGCAGTTCCAAATACTACCGACTACACTTGGCGAGTTACAACAACGCCGACTGAACAAAAGCCACGGCAATTATTTGTTGTAATTCAGCAGCAAGCGCGACGTGGTAACCAACAACAAAATAATGCAATATTTGATAATGCTAATGTTAGACGAATATATGCTAGAATAAATTCAAAGCAATATCCAGAACGAGCGATAGAATGTAATTTTGCAGATGACGATAATAAAAATATTACTCGACCGTACATGTATCTGCTCGACGCAGTGCAAAAATATCAAGATGTTGGAGACGGATCTCAGATATCAGTAGAGGAATTTCGTACACTTTATCCGATCTTTTATTTTGATGTTAGTAAACAAAATGAAAGAGATGTATTTTCAACTGCTGATATTGAAATTACCTGGACATTAGGAGCAGTTCCAGTAGCACAGTTGTACGTTATGCGTATGTACGCGTTAGTGATCAGCGATAGATCTGTTACAATCGACTTTATCGAAGGTAAAATATCGGTACAAGTTTAAAAAACTTTCCGTTTAATCTGTAACGTTATAATAAAGAATGATGAAATATATTGTTAAAGAAATATATTTGACTGATGGTCAAGTTAAAAAATTAGCAGCTGCTGTTGCTAAGCAGAGGCAAGTATCATTAAAAGTCGACCCTAACACCTTAAATGTTTTGGGTACTTTAACAAAATTAATATTAACTAAAAAAAACAAGTAAATAAATATAACCGGGGCAAACCTTTGGTTTTAAATTTAAGTGCCACACAAATAACTGCGATGGCAAAACACGTCGGTTTCTTTGGTCCGGCACTATCTGTAATGGCCAGAACGTTAATACCAAAACTTTTGCCGGTATTAGGTACATTAGGACTAGCAGCAGCGTCTGGCGCAGTATCTGGCGCAACGAAAAAGCGGTCTCAGGCGATGGTGTCGTTAGAGACAGTGTTTCTGGCGGTTGTATAAAGAAACTTTTCGTTTAATTTTTTAGTTTAATGTTTCATATGAATGTCGATGGTAACAAAATTACAAGTTTAATTTTATGTGGACTGATAAATATAATGCCACGACGAAAAACAGCAAAAAGAAAGACAACGAAAAAACAAAAGACACCGCCACGTCGAAGAACAAACAAAGGCGGATTTATAGGACCGCTGCTGGCGGGAGTAGCGGGAAGTCTACTACCAAATCTGCTGGGAATCGGCCGAGGACTAACATTACCGGGCACGAGACGTTGAAACGTCTAGAGATAAAATCTCCTACGACTCCGTTAAGTAACTTTGATATACTTGATAAGCTAAAACAAGTAAAAATTTTCCACGGAGTTTATTCCAAAGACGAACTTGCGGCAATTCCATTGCCGTCCGGTGGTGGTTCCTGCGTGATAAATATACAAGATTTCAATGACGGATCTGGTACACATTGGGTACCAGTTTATAATAACAATTACTTTGACTCATTTGGACTCCCTCCGAGCGACGCAATAAAAAAAATATATAAACAAAAATTATAAAATAATAAATTATTCGTCTAATCAACTTCAACCTATTGGAACATCAGCTTGTGGATATTATTGCGTGATGTTCATTAAAAAGATGTCTTAGTCCCCTGACAACGTCAGGAGATCGGATTCCAATTTTTTAAAATTTGTTTTACAGTTTGACAAACATCCTTCTCACGCCAATGATGAGATTGCAATTAATTCTGCCAATTTTTATCTAAATTACAAATATATAATGTCAACATATTGTCTCAAATGTAAAACTAAAACAGAAAATATCAATGAAACGACAGAAAAAACAAAGAACAACAGGATGATGCTAAAAAGTATTTGCGCAATCTGTGGAAAAAGAAAAAGTATGTTTTTGAGGAAATTGTCCGGAGCTGGATGTACTGACGTTGTTAGGGATGTTATTTTAGTAGACGATTGAAAACAAATATTATTATAAATCTGAAAACAAATATTATTATAAATCTGAAAATATATAATGATATGCAAGTGCGATTCTGACAGAGATTTATGTCTCGAGCAAAATAAAATCGTCACATACTGTCAACAATGTAACAACAAAGAAATAATAGGAACAGGTATAGATATACATAAAGTAATTGGCAAATTGCCGAAACCAAAAGGCGGTTGGACATTGCCAGGCCATAAATATACTGGATCTTATAATCCTCTTGATAAACAACTAGATGAAAATGATAATCCGCTGCCAGGACAAGAGCCTTACAATCAAGTTGATGAGATAGAAATGAGCCACGACATTTGTTATCGTGATCACGAGAACTCAAAATCAGACTGCGATAAGGTAATGCTAGAAGAACTTCGTGATATGAAACCAAAAGGAATTAGAGAAAGGGTTGACCGAACGTTGGTGCAGGGTTTTATTGGAGCAAAATATAAACTTGGACTCGGAGAGTCTGGGCTTGGCGAAAAAGAACTGTATGATGATATGGCAGCTGAATTACACAAACCAAAAAAAAAAAAAAAAAGTTTCCGCGACGTAAAGTTGTCGCAAATGTTGTTGAGGATATCTGTGCGATAGATTTAGTAGATGTGTCAAATCTAGCTCAGTTTAACGATAATAAGAGAGATATCTTTTTAATGTTATAGATGTTTTTAGCAAATATGCTTTTAGTGTGCCAGTTTCAGATAAGACAGGAACGTCGATAACTAATGCGCTAAAACAAATAATAACTATAGAAAGAAAACCAAATAGAATCTGGTCTGATCACGGAGCAGAATTTCTTAATAAAAGTTCGAGCAGTTTTTGCTCCAAAATAATATAAAAAAATGTTACAGGAAATGAAGCTAAAAGCGTTGTCGTCGAGCGATTTAATCGTACACTAAACGGAAAAATTCATAAGTATTTGACAGCTAAAAATATAAATAAATATGTCGATGAGCTTCCGCAGATAGTTGACGAATACAATAACACGAAACACCGAGCTACTAAGTTGTCGCCAAATGACGCAATTAAAAATCCGATATTGGCGAACGAAAACATGTACCGCAGACATAAATTTAAAGTTGGTGATAAAGTTAGAATATCTCTGACTAAAAAAACATTTGAAAAAGGATTTACTCCAAACTGGAGCGAAGAAGTATTTGTTGTTGATAAAGTACTTTTAACAATACCTGTAACATACGCGCTGAAGGATTTATTGGGTGAGCCTAATACTGGTAGTTTTTACGAACAGGGACTTCAGAAAACTTCCCAAGACGTATTTGTTATTGAAAAAGTTATTAGAATGCGCGGAGACAAAAGTTTAGTTAAATGGAGAGGATATAGCGATAAATTTAATAGCTGGGTAACAACTAAGTCGATACGATAATGTTATTATAAATTTGTTCGTACTTTACAAGTACAGATTTACATTTGATAGTTTTACATAACGAAATTAAACGTAATTTTCTTGTATTATCAACTGGCATTAAATTAAATATTTTAGCAAAAATAAAATCATATTTTATACTTCTTTGATAGCCAATTATTTTTAGATTTAAAAAGGTTTGATAAGCTGCCAAAATATTTGCTGCTCGGTAACTGTAAAATTAAATTTTATTATTTTTTTTAGCAATGTGATACTTAATATTATATCCTCCAGTTGTCGGCCTGCTGTAATTTTTTCTGTCAGCGACAGCAACTACTTCATCGTCGAACTCGTTGTTATACAAAATATCATCTTCGCTATAGCTAGAAAATTTGTCTGCGACTTTGTCGTTAGTGATTGGCAAAATTACTGGTAATTTTGTGGCGATATAATCTTCCGAATATATATCAGCAAGTCGCTTAATCAAGTTCATATTATAATATACTTTTATCTAATTTATAATAGTAACGGCCAGCGAAACGAAATCTTCAGAAGTAAAATATCATCAAATAGTTAATATATTAAATTACAAGGAACTAGCCGAAGCAGTTTGAAAATGTCTGTCGGGTTATAGTGCATGTTTGGTTAATGTGAATATAATGCAAGGCGAGTCTGATAAAATTCTCCTAACAACGGCAGAAAAAAAGAAACTTAATGAAAGTTCATTTTTGACATTAAAATTTGACCGAGATGATATTTTGATGTTTGCACATAATTGTCTTACTAAGACCGAGCTAAGAAACATCATTGATCGTCATATTTGAAACTAAATTTGTTAAACGTTAACATTGAAGTTGTTGATTTGTATATATTATCTGCAACAAATTTTGCTGCACGAGAATTAATTTTATGATATTTTGCAGCAGCTGATATTGATTTAAATTTAATTTTTTTCTCCAGTTTCTAAATTTGTTGAGATAATTGGTCTTTTATGCTTTTTAAAATTATTACTGCCACCTATACCACGTTTAGTGTTTTCTTTTGGTGTAACTAAATCTAAATTTTCTAAACGATTGTCGGTTTTAATTTTGTTAATATGGTCGATAACTAAATTATTTGGAATAGTAACATGAAAAACATCGTATACAAACCTATGGGCTTTATAAAAAAAATGATCAGTTTTTATGCTACGTACCATTACATTTAAATATCCGTTATTTTGTAAACTTCCAATAACTTTTTTTGTTTTTCTTCTTCGAATAATTCCTTTATCATTAGCTTCATATAGATCAAATACTGGGTGAGGTTGAAACTCATTTTGTAAAGCTAAATTCTCAATATTGTCATCGTTTATTGAGTTATTTACCCTGTAAACTCGCTGACCTTCTGGAATGTCCTCGCAAAACAAACTGTAAATAAAATCTTT
The DNA here is from genome assembly GCA_016617855.1 of Megalonaias nervosa. Classification (NCBI taxonomy): domain Eukaryota; kingdom Metazoa; phylum Mollusca; class Bivalvia; order Unionida; family Unionidae; genus Megalonaias; species Megalonaias nervosa. Next base: position 610 of record JAECUM010020389.1, on the reverse strand, counting down.
ACTGAACATTTCGGTTATATCTGTCTCATCTCCTTTTACTGAAATTATCATACCTGCTGGAGTTGAAACACCAATAGATTTTTTAGATTTTATACAACTAACTGAACCAAGTACATTTGCAGCATATAAGTTGTACTTTGGGTGAACATGATAAGTTTCTTGCCCTTCCGCTGTCATTCTAATATATCTCAAAATTTTTTTCATTATACTATAGGGATTTTATATCTCTAATTGATTTTTAATTAAATATAAAAATGCCATATATAATATAATGTTAAAATTGCGCGATATTGCTAAAAAGAGCATTATCAAAACAGAAAAAGTTGCTACCGCATTTTCAGGTTACGACAACAGTTACAAATTTGATAATCAAAATGTTTTAGCAAATTTTAACTCCACAAATTTATATCATCTTTTACAGCCTGTTATAGCTCAAGAACTTGCAGCTCACAAATGTATCAAACTAATAGTTCAGTATCATATGATTTTAACAAAGTTACATGCAATCGAAAAAGATATATTTGATATAATCTTTGAAAATACAAGTTTCGACAAAGAAATTTCAGAACCATATCTAACAGCTAAATCACGAAAAATATTAACTGGAACA
>JAECUM010020388.1:0-32982 GCA_016617855.1 Megalonaias nervosa | reverse complement strand
TACCTGGAATACAGGAAAGTGACCTTAAAAAAGAAATGTTTTTAACATAAAAGAAGAGAGGATCGGTGACATAAATAGAAAGTTATTTGGACAGTTTCACAAGTCATACACTGATATTATTTTAGCAAAAAATGTTTGTGAATGTCTTTATTTTCAAATTCAAGCATAATATATCGTAAAATTGTGCTTATTTTTTTTATCTGGAATCAGAGAGAACAGTCATAAAATGAAACCGACTTAAATATTGCAATTTCTTTACTTAGTTTTGATTTTGAATCATAGGTCACCACCTAAACCAGTCATAAATTGAAACAATAAATCAATTATGTTCTCTCTGTTGTCTTCTCTGGCAACAAATTTATTAAAAAAGTGCTCCTATGGAATGATCAACATTTTCCAAATTAGGTGCTTATGTTGATGATATCTACAAACAGGCCTACACAATTTATAGTGTGAAAACATTACTGTGTTACTCAACATGTACATTTCTACTAATAAGCCTTTCAGGTTACTGGTCAGAAGTAACGAACATAATTTAGAATATTCTCCTACAACACTTTCTGGCAGAAACTGAGCTCTTCCAAATGGAATCCTAGCTATTGGGTCAAGATTATGACAAATATTCATCTTCAAGTGTTCTTGAATTCTGGTGGTCTAGTGGTTAGAGCGTCCGCCTCGGATACGGGAGGTCACAGGTTCGAACCCCGACCGGGTCATACCAAAGACTTAAAAAAATGATACTAACAGCTGCCTCACTTGGCGTTCAGCTTTAAGAGGTTAGTGTTAGGACTGATCAACCTGATGTCAGGATAATGTAACTGGGTGGGACATCATGCCATGTGTCTGTGGCATGATGCCCCAGTGCTAGACATCACTATAAACTGTCACACTGCAGACATCGTAGTGATATGACTGAAAAATTGTTAAAGCTACGTTAAAAATCTAAATCACACACACACACTGTTCATGAATTTAGACAGGTTGGTTCTTGCTGTTTATATGTCTCCTTTGCCAATGGAGTTGGAGACAGTATTATTAGTGATAACTTCAAATACATTTGATGTAAATATTCCTACCAATGGCAAAAGTCTTGTTGAGATCTTCCTCACTCTCAATGTCAGTATCTTCATCCTCCTGTATATTCCTACCACTGGCCAATGTTGTGCAGAGTTCATTCTCGCTCTCAATCTCGTTATCCTCCGGTATATTCCCACCAGTGGCCAATGTTCTGTTGACATCTTCCTCACTCTCACTGTCTATCTCTTTATCCTCCTGTATTAAGTCATTATCTTCATTGTCTATATCCTCTTCATCAAAATCTAGGTATGAAAAACAATAAAAGCAATTTTACAAATATGCTATTTAAGTATCCCGTACAAAACAGAGAGGTGGAAACCATCCATCATTGAGACAGAAACCACCTGTTTTCCGCCTGGAATGGAAAAATTCCAGGCGGAATAGAGCAGGAGACGTGATTTAAATAAGACACATTCTCACTTACGCCTCTCAGTTGAGGCATAATTCTATATTTTTCCGCCTGGCTATGGTGGAAAACACTACAAGTCAGTGTTTTGAGACGTCATTTTTCCCTTTGAAATTTGGTTTCAGGCTGAAATTTGGTTTTAGAATGAGAGTGAATTGGACTTTGAAATTTATACCAGGCGGAAATTTGGTTTCAGAATAAAATTGGACTTTGAAATTTGTACCAGGTGGAATTCTGGGTTTAGAGTGAGAATGAATTGGACTCTGAAATTTGTATCAGGTGGAAATTTGGTTTCAGAAAAAGAATTGGACTTTGAAATTATTAAATTGCAACTGCGATCATCTGAATGCTAAGTGCACTGTAAAGATACAAAACTAATTCTGAAACTTAAGAAGTAATTTTCATAAAATTGAACTTATTCATCATTTTCGGTTCTTTTCAGAATTTATTTCAGATAAACAAACAATGATGAAGCCTCATGCAACTTAGAAACATTTGAGTATTATAAATTCCCTTAATATTTTTTTTAAAGATTTCAAGTCAATTTTAATGTCAGACTATAAACACATAAGCAGACACATGTTTCAAGCAATAATACACTAGTCCTGAACATGGTTTTTTCCTATTTGAATTGATCATTATCATATAGTGCCACAGAAAAGTATGCTTTCCCAGAGGTTGTGAGCTTTCATGTAGTAATTTTAATCTGTGGTTATAATATTGCTTTTTATCAAGTAATATGATTTGTGTGATATACTCAAATGGATGTGATTCACCTGTGATCAATCATCATAAAGTAATAAATCAATTGATTTATGAAATCCTAGCTTTTGGAAAAACATACCTGAAGAAGAATGCATGTACAGTTAAAATAAAAAATTAGTACAAACATGGATACAAAGGATCTATTATAACTGTTAAGATCAAAGTGTAATATATATACAATTTAATATGGTTGTAATGTATATACAATATAATATGGGTGTAACAACAAAGTAAATTGTAAGGTCCCAGAGGTTAATTATAAACAACACCTTACTGTAAATCTTAAGTTCCAGGAGTTGGCATGCAACTGTGTCAGAAATTCAGACTTTGGACACAAATTAGGTGGAGTCAATCCTAGGTTCTGGTCAACATAAATAGTGACATTAATAAGGTAAAATGATTCTGGAACATTGTAAATTCAGAAATAGTTTAAAAATTTGTTTATACTAAATAAAACAATCCATTAGACAATAGTTATGCATCATAAATCCCTACCAAATCCTGCATATCTTGATATCTCTGGAACTGCACCCAAGTTTCAGTTGAATACAATATAAATATATATATATAGGAATATAATATTGAGATCATCTGCAATGATACAGTGCTGTTTTGTTGAAAGTAAGCACTAATTACCTGCCAGGAGTTACTTATGGTATACATTTTGCAATGTCGTAGAAAACAGTAATATAATTATGGGGTCAATGAAAATGTTCTTCACACAGTTTGATATACATGACACTCACTCTGTACTTAATCAGATTCAAGTCTGTTTGGAAATCTGCAGACATAAGATCTCTGTACACCATCAAATGATACATACATACAGCCATCCTTAATACTCTTCACAGGGATTATTTGCAGTTTGTCTGTCTTTTCAACACCAAGAATATTACAGTTATGGTCATAATTTGGACATTTCAGAACTTCCACAATTGAAACAATATCATAATTCTCATTATTTGTATCATGTATCACAAAGAACCTAACACGTCCAAAACATACACGATTCTTATTTTGATACAAAATAGAAGAGTTGTCACGTTCTGTCATCCTTCCAAACTCGTGGCGATAAATCAGGTTTCCATTTAATTCAAGTCGGTTAAAACTTTTAATGGTATCACTTATTGGAGCATAGCCTAGATATTTGCACATCTCTGAATATTCAGCATCAGGCAAAGTTCTCATCTTAACAGCTCCTAAAACATAGATGTCATTATCAATCATTTCCCCTCTTTTTAAAACATTTAGAGACTCAATAGAATTGGACAATTTTTCAAAATTTGACCCTTTTGCAATACACTTTTCTTTTAATTCTGGCAGCTTTTGAATAAAAGAAATTCCAGTGATAATTTGATTGTCAATATTTTGTGTACCTCTAATCACTTTCAGAATAAACCCATTTTTATCTTCAAATGAAAAACAGCTGTGTGTGTAAAGGGGTCCCAATCATCGAACACTATCAGCCAGATGTACAAGCTGATGAATATTTAAAGTCATGTAACATTTATCATACAATTGTGCGAATTTCTGGCAAAATTCAAACAGCATTTTTTCAGCTCTGCTGATGTCACTTTCATGGGACCCACACTTAAGAAGAATATGCATTCCATTTACCAGCAACTAAAAATGAAAAAATCTGTTATTGTCCAATATTCCATGGAGTACTACTGCACCGAAGTATAAGAGAAATGAGCGGAATTCAGATGCCTTCCAGTATTTGAGGTCGCTTTCTATTGAACGTGGTAATCTTGTAATGTCAAGGGTGGGGTGAATACTTTGAAGTCTCTTATCAACTTCACATACTCTGCTGTGATAGTTGAATGATTTTCCCTTGAATTCTGGTGTAAACCACAATCACAACAGCAGTTTCTGAACACCTAGTAAAACACCTTGCATATAATCTATGGCAATTCCATGCACAATGTGAAACTTTGGGAAAAATGTAAGCCAAGAGGGACCTTTAATTCCATCAACACAGTGAGTTTTCAAGCCTGAATCCTGATAATCCAAAGCTTTGCGAGCATCCTCAATAACACTGCTTCTAGTTTCTTTCTGGACCCTTTGGTTCATCTAATATGAATGGAAATACATGGGCATGCCCTTTTCCAACATTTGCCGTTTCACCCCTCCGTTTGCATTTCGAACTGGAACAGGCACCATTAAATTGAATACTATTACAGAGTAGGCATCTTGCTGGCAAATCAGCAGTACCACACAACAAAAAGGCTTTGAAAACAAAAAGTTCCCCGTTCTGGCGATAAACATTCTATTCCTTGATCCATATTTCTGAACTTGTAAGAAAAGGGCAAAGAAAAGTTCCCATTAATGGTTTTTGACTTCCAAACCAAAGTCCTGCTAAGATCATATTCTCCTTTTTCATATGTATCTGATAAGGAAGTTCATTAATAACAAGAAACAGTGGCCAGACTGAAACTTTACTACTCTTGAAGACAGGTGTTCCATCTGTGTTGAAGGTAAATGATATGTTTTCTGGAAAACCTAGGGTCCCTCCATTGTCAGAATATGATCTATACAGTGTACCATCATAAATATCTTGAAAGAAACCATTCTTAGTTTTGCGTTTGAATCTTTCTTGAAGCTTGTTAAAAAAGCCAGTTTGGGCAAACAAGTTCTTCACTTGAACATCAACTGGCATTTCCAGAAGTATGGTTTGTCACTCTGATTAAGAGGTTTATCACAGAAAGCATATGGATATCTGTTTAAAGTATGGTCTTTGATATATCCCAAACAGTAACAACAATAATGATGACAGACCAATGGATTTTGTAGGTTTTGGAAAAACATCCTAAATGCATGAAGACTAGTACACAGATTGTGCCCATTTGGAAGGGCAACTGCTATGATGTTTAATAACTGCAGCACAGCATCCCCAATCAAATTATGTTTTGTGCAAAATAATGCTATCAACAACATAAAAGCTCCAATAGTAATTGTGGCACCAGGATAAAGGGGCTTCTCATCAGGATCAAGGCAGTCTGTGGTCTTGTTTCTTGTACACGTATCATCTTCAATTGTACTCTCAAATTCAACATCCGAGTCATCAAATGTATCATCCTCATATAATCCATCTTGAAAACTACCTTCAAACATCTGACTGAAGATTTCATCCAGGTCAGGATTACTTCTTTCCACTTAATTGCGAATTGCATTTATCTGGTCCATGTCAAACGCACTCTGTATTTGGCAGTGGTTACTTTCAGCCATAGGATATGGTAGCTGCAAATATAATTTATTATTAAAATTCTGCAGTGGCTAAAACTTTATAGCCAAGGATTATATTACAGATTTCTAGACTAAAATGACATGACCAAGACCTAATGGAACTTGAGCATCCCTGTGATATGCAACACACTGTCTAGTCAGTATCTATATAACTAAGAGACATTATGATATTTTCCGTGGTTCTAAATACTTCTGCTCTGGACCAGGAAACACTAAAGTATATTTTACACTGCTTTGACTTTGACCTTTGAGCTACAGACTTAACAATTTTCCATAGAAATTATTCCAAGCATTTTATAAATATAGGCCATATAAGCAAATCTTATTGTATGGTTAGGTGAACAATGCAATAACATGATATGCCTGACATATTAGATGGGTATATCACATAGAGAAAAAGTTGACTAATTTTGTACCAAAATAGTTTCCTGTAATCATTTTTGTTTTCTTGAAATTTGACAAATTGATGAAACCTATCTCCTCTCTTCTTCCTCCCCTGCTAATAATAATAATAATAATAATAATAATAATAATAACTGTCATCCAACCTTTCTGTAATTCCAATAAATAAAATTATCCATAAATTAACTTAGGAGTGTAGCAGAATGCCCCATTGATGCATTAGTTACGTATAATATTTCTAAAATTTTGATTTTAATTTGAAATAGTTACCATATAAATTTTAAACGAGTCTCCCATAGAGACTTACACTAATGAATTTCCAGGAATTCCAGGTAGGACTGTTTCTTCCTTTTTCATTGTCAAGTGTTGAAACCTTCTCTAATATTCTTAGGCAATTTTCAAATTAACTGCTATGGTACAATTACTCGATGTCAGTTTGGTACCATTTTCATTGAGGACAAAGTGGATATCGTTAGATGTCTTTTGGTGCAAAACCCATGTCAAAATGATTCCATTCACATGGAGTTAGACAAGATTTTTAAGACAGTCACAATGGCAGCCATAATGGATGTATGACTGAGACCATTTTCATTTAGGACCAACAAGATAGTATAAGAAGAAACCTGGTAAATTTAGATGTTGATATAGCAATTCATTTGGAGAGGAGTACTGAAAATATTTTAAAGATATGTCTTTCCAGAATCAGGTGTAGCAACAAGATTTTCATGATGGTTGATATGGCAGCCATTACAGATGTCAGATCAGCAACTTATTTTAATTTAAGACCAACTGAACATAAGAAATCTTCTGGTGAAAACCCCACATCAAAATGATTTTCTGTTCAAGCAGTGCTGTGATAATAAAATTTTTAAAATGGCTACCAAGCTAACCATATTAGGTGTCAGATTGCCATCATTTTCATTCAGGACCAGCTAGATATATGAAGTTGTTTAGTGATATGACCATCCATTCTGGAGTACTCAGCAATAACACGATTTTCATGATGGATGCCATTGTGGCCATATTGGGCATCAGGTTGGCAACAACCAGACATCATAAAATGTGAATTGACAATGTACAATCGGGACGTTGTAGTGTCCCCAGATAGGAAAAACATGGGGTTGCATGTTTTTACTGTTTATTCAATTCACTTGAAGAAATGTAGGAATATCACATTCTTTAGTTTAAGGCGCCATCAAAACTGTTTCATTTTTTTGACATGTTTATCAATTCCCCTTTCTTGACTAGAAAACTGCTGATCTCCACAAAGTTGGAAAGTGACATGCTATTTTTGATTTCAACTTTTGATCAGCTCCTGGTGGTTTATTGGCATGGTTAATGACAAACTGAAAAAGGAGGGCAGGGCATTTGACAATTAACGAACTCAGAATGTGAAAACTTTTATTTTTGTTTAAAATTAGATGTACTTAGTTCTTAGTTTGAGAACCAGCGATTTGAACTCAACGCAAAAAAACCCCAAAAAACTGTGAACTCGCATTATAATTGATTTTACTGCGTTAATTTAAAAAGTAAGAAAAATATACTTGCCTCTAAATCATCATATCCGCTGCCGCATTTTGCCCCTGGAATTGATACTTCATTCTCCGATGAAACATGATGGGTATCCGAATAATCAGATCCATGTGATGTCGAATGCTGTATCATATCGCAAATCACTGCGTCATCTTTGATGTTTTGGTCAGCTGCATGTGCACGCAATTCTGATTCAAGGTGCTTACATACCATATTTGTTGCAAACGTTATTTTAAAGTCATCATCAGAACATTTGCGTTTTCCGTAAAGACCTCTTCAGTTCCTACCAATGGCCGTGTCGTCCATTTGTCTTTCAGACTTTACGCTGCTGATGTGGGTCGTACTAAACACCTCAAAGACGAGCAAAGATGCACAAAGACACAGCAGGGAAGCACAAATACAGGCAGAGAAATGGCAAACACAGCACATGGACATTTTAAACTGAAAATACTGAATGTTAATTGCAGTTTTATAAAATAAAATAAAAAATAGAAATGTCCCTACTGCCCATATTTGTTCTTTTTTGTAATCTCTATTTGCATTCAAGAGTTGCAATAAATTATGGTAAACATTTAGAAATGTATTTTGTCAACACAAATGAATTTTCTTGTTCATATTAATAACATTTTTATCTCACTTAATAATGATGTCGATTCCGTGGTGGCATATATTTTTAATATACATATTATTAAGTATTTGGGAAAAGAAAAGCGCTAAAAGACATTTAAAACTTTACTTCACTAAAATGTCATGCTACTGGTACATGTTTTATCTAAAGAGATATAAGATACATGTATAGAATTTATGTATTGATAGTTTAAAATTTTAGAGTACTCAAAGACAAAGACATGCAAAGACGAGCAAGTCACGCAAAGAGAGCTCAGAAACGATCTTGGATAGTATTTTACTGGTCCATTCTCTTTAGTTTATATGGTCTGTTTGTCTTTGCTACACAACATGGACCCTATATAAGTCCAATAATTTTTAATTTTATGAATGCTAACTGCATACTTGTGAATTTATTCAGCCAAAATTGTTGAAAACATGAGTATTTGAATTATTTATTGTTTGAATTCAAACGTTAACATGTCAATGTACCGAATTAAGCGTATCAACTATCGTTGACAATATGTATCCTCTCCTACGGATTAGTCATTTGGTCGTAAACATCACTTGACTTCTGAAACTTTTCGTTTTCCTTTGAACCTGATCAAAATGCACACGGATCGGTTTGTTTTTACGGTTAGGTGTTAACTTTGGAGTTGTCGTGACCTAGTTCTAGTTCATGATACATCCCCATGGCAATGTCTTTCATCGCTGTCAAACTTTCCAGTAGTTGCTCAAACCAGCTTACTCTTTTTCTGTGTCCCCCTTAAGACAAGTGTAATACCTATGCATTGTTAACATCTTGTGTGAGAATGGTTGTGCTTCCATGAAGATCGGCTTCAGTCTTCCATTCTCTCTTTTCCCACTATAAAGGATGCTGTCCTTCTTTACTACATTTGCTATTTTACATAAATTTGTTCCAATATTTTCTAACAGAATAAACGTCTTGACTGTGTTTTCTTCTTCTCCCATACAGCACAATCGTTGCAATATTCATTTTTGTTACTTAAAAGTTGTTTATGTTCTTCTCATTACTCAACACGATGAAAACTTTTTCCCTTTTTCCCACTAGGCAATTTTTCTTGAAGAGGAAACTCGCCAACGATAATATTTAGAATATGTCCGGTGATAGCAATGGCTTACCACACTCAGCCAACGCCTTTTTCCCGAACATGAATGGTTAGTTCTTCATCGTTTTCCTATTCTGAAATGATTTACATGTTTGATGCATCACTCATTGCTTGAAATGTCACACTTCGATCCTTACAGTTAATACAAGTCTGTATTCGTGTTTGAAACAAATGGTGTACTGGCTTTCAATATAAACATTGTTCGTGATTCGTTAGTGTACTGACATTTACCATCTTGTCCATGGTTGTTTGTTTCAGATTGTGAAAGATCTGAATCTGTTTTTGTGTTCTCGTTCACTCTAATTAATGGAACAAACTGGTTTCTTATCCTTGTTGTGACGTAATGTATACCCATATTTTTCCTGAAGAGATTCAATGGCGATTCATCTTTTCGTTGTTTTGTCGTGTAAGGCAAGTGAGAACGAGTCAACAGCTGCGCTACATGGTCACGCTTTGCGTTGTCTTTTGGATATACACTTCTTATTTTTTAACTGAGTACATTACATGCCGATTGAATTGTCCAAGTGCATGTCCACCAGGTTGCGCACAGAAGATGCCAGCTTCTTCAAAGCTAGACAAACACAGCACAAAGTCCTTTGAGTAGGTCTGTTTTGTGTAGTGATCTTTATTCATATAAAAACTATATAAAAATTATATAGCCCAGATATCGATAAAGAGTACGAGCTCGAAATAATTTTCCGGCTGAAAAATATTCCTTTGAAAGTATGTAAATGAAGGGCCTTGTAATATAATAAGAGCACAAAATAATGTATGTCTGATCGCGACTATCAAATAATTACGTTTGTTGTGGAGGAATTGCATTTGATCATCTCTTTTGCCAAAGTGATAACCAAATCAATATCGAATCGATTGTTTAACCAACGTAATTTGATAGCCGCACGTCTTTAAACATTGTATAATAAACTATAGCTATCCTGAGGTGTGAATACAAGTACACAATTAATTGGAGAATTATCTCTTTCATGTATTTGTTCATTACTGAGAGGTTTCGAAAAGTGGACATTTCTCAGTATTTAAACATTTAAAAACACAATTGAGAATGCAACGGAACCAAAGGAGGAAAAATCCTGATGACAAATTAATAAACTTAAGTATAATTGACATTTGTAATCTGTTCATAATTCATTACAATGTTGAGTGCAAATAGATATTTGAAGAAAGAAATGATCAATCTATTGACAAAGCAAACATTTCAAATTCTTTATATATTTATTTTATAAAGTTTATATCAACTGTAAATATGTTCCACTATTGTCAGTTTAAAATGTCTATGTGCAGTCTTAGCCCTGTTTATTTGCGTCTATGTGATGTTTAGTAGAACCGGTTGATGCTGCTGGGGATTCAAGAGGGAACAAGCATCCACGTTTTTTTTTTTTTTAATTTGACAGAGTCATGTGCGTTTTCTTTTTTCTTCTTCCAAAGATGTGATTCATTCAGCTCGGCATATGCATTGTATTTTTAAAATGGTTTCTTCACTCAGGAAAGACAATGATGGGTGTTTTGATACATTATAATATTTATAATTGTACATTCCATGATTTTATCACCCAAGATGTACCCCTATCCATGCCGCGAAAGTTCGATATAAAGCATCCTGTGTATTTGAACTCATTGGCGCCATTTTTGGTAGAGCACAGCGTATTGTAATTTTATTTTGTATAAATATTACCATGTTTGCGTGCCTTTTCTTTGAAGAAGATGCAAGTTTAAGTGTGGTTGGAAAGGCAAACAAAAATCTCAAGTTCAACGGAGATTTTAAAATGGAGGAAAAGGTAGAGATGAACTGGGGTAAACCAGGCAAGGGGAGAAAGGAATTGTACCACGGAACAATAATCATAGTCAGCAGAAAGTTTATGATACTAATTAGCTTTCTTCATTCGGGAATATGTCTGCATTTCACTCTACATTTGAATTGTTTTATATATATATATATATATATATATATATATATATATATATATATATATATATATACACACACACACACACACAATAAACAACACCAACACGTAAAATGCGTGACCGGGTTCTCTTTAATGCTTCTTCAGACCGAATTCAGTATTATTGTTTACGTCATTAAGTACATTCTTTTTCTATGCGATCAATGATGATAACAATGTGACAAGATGACGTTATGGCTTACAATCATTCTCGTACGTTCTTGTTAATATCTTAAATGCATAAGTGGCTTGCAAAAATGGATATATAGTATGGATAAATGAGATTTAGATACATAAAACTGGACCATTATAAAAGATACAAATATCTCTATTTTAAAATTAAAGTAGACATCATGAATAGAGATAATGATTTTATTACTGTTTTATTATGTATAATGTATTATTTATAATTTCTTTTGTATTGATACAGTACTGAAGATTGTTCATTATCTTTTATATTCCAGGTTTAATTTTTAATTTATCTGTCAATAACAAATTAGTATATGGTTGGTTGGTTGGTTAGTTGAATTTTTACGGCGCACCAGCACTATGAGGCTATTTAGCGCCATACAAAAGGTTATATCTTTCATCATTTAAAAGTGGTAAAAGTTTTCGTATCGACCAGCGATACGAAACCAAACAGTTGAAGGTAAAAAGTTAAAATGGTAACGGTTATAAATAAATAAAGTTTCCCGATCAACGGGGAGTGCAAATGATGTATGACAACGAAAACAGATGAAAGGTAATTAAAATCTAACGACGGTATATATAGCACATAAAACTGTTCAAGGTGATAGCATACAAGCTATAGCTTATGATAAATATTTACTTCCTTCAGGAAGTCTATAATATCAGAAACGCTAACTGTATCAAAGAGCTCCCTAATGTCATGCACATTGTAATAATGATTACGCGTAGGTTGGAGGTCGAAACACTCCAACATAAAGTGCTTAACGGTGAATGGTTCATTGCAAGCTACGCACTCTGGTGGGTCTTCTCCTTTTAGTATGTAGGAGTGGGTTAAATAAGTATGACCAATTCGAATTCTTGCAATGACTACCTCCTCCATACGGACGGCTCTGTAGGAAGGAGTCCATTCTCCTAGGGTTGGCTTGATGGCATGAAGTTTGTTATTCATGGCATCATTCCATGATGCCTGCCATTTCTGACGTAAACAGTCTTTGATACTACGTTTAAAATCAGTATACGGTGTTTTAAAATCAGATGGTTCCAGTGATAGGGCCATTTTAGCAGCGCAGTCTGCTTTGTCATTACCTTCAATTCCAATATGGCTGGGTAACCAACAGTATACTATATTGTGTGAGGTATGCAGCTCAGCATGTTTAAGGAGAACATTAGCTAATAATGGATTCTCCAGTTTTCTATTATGTAGTGACTGAAGTACTGATAGTGAATCAGAGAAGATGATGCTATTTAAAATACGCTTGCTTTCAATATATTGCAATGCAAGGTCTATTGCTCTGATTTCGGCTGAAAAAATTGATGTACCATTTGGCAAGCGAACTTTTGTTGTGTGTTTTCCACTAACGAAGGCTGCAGCAGCCTTTTCCTCATCTTTTGATCCATCAGTATATATTCTTGTATAATTTTCAAATTGGGCGATTAGTTCATGGTAAGAGTTGTGGAAGATGGAAGGGTTTGTCTCCGATTTTTTTCCATCGTGTAACGTGAAAAGTACCTTTGGTTGTTGAAGTAGCCAGGGAGGTGTTTCGGAGACGGTCGTTTTCTGAATTTTTGAAAGTTCAATTTTGATACTGTCAAGGCATGGTAATATTCTAATGCCAAAGGTAGGTGTGACGTTTGGTTTATTGTCATATAAGGTTTTATATTTGGGTTCAAAAACAGCCGAAAAAGCAGGGTTCAGAGGGTTTGAGCTTAATTTGAGAGCATACTGTGCGGAAAGCATTTCTCTACGTTGTGATAGAGGTGGTTCGTTCGCTTCAATGAGTAGGCTTTCACACGGGGATATCTTAAATGCTCCCAAGGCAAGTCTTATTCCCTGATGATGAATTGGGTCTAGCATCTTCAAATAGGACTTCCTGGCTGAACCATAGACAACGCAACCATAGTCTAGTTTCGAGCAAATAAATGTTCTGTATAAACTGAGTATGACTTTCCTATCAGCACCCCAGTCAGTGTGCGCTACTACTTTAAGTAAATCTAGAGATTTCAAGCATTTAGCTTTCAAATTCTTCAGGTGTGGAATAAAAGTCAGTTTTCTGTCGAAGACAATACCTAAAAATCTTGCTTCCTCAACAACTGGAATAGGTGTTCCGTCCAGCGTGAGTTTAGGTCCATCGTGATGTCTTCGTAACTGACAGAAATGCATACATACAGTTTTTGATTTAGAGAATTTGAAACCGTTAGTATTGGCCCAATTTTGAATCTTGTTGATATTTTGCTGTAATTGTCTTTCAATTGTATGCATGTGCTTGGATCAGTAACATATTAAAAAGTCATCAACATATAGAGAGCAATCCACACCTGGATTCAGACACTTGGTAATCCGATTAATTTTTATGTTGAAAAGTGTCACCGATAAAATACTGCCCTGGGGCACACCCATCTCTTGATCGTGCATATCAGAGAGGGTGGAGCCCACTCGTACCTTGAATTCCCCGTCTGAGAGGAAGTTTGATATGAACGAGGGCAGTCGGCCTTTTAGACCCAGATTGTGTAGGTCATTTAGTATTCCGTACTTCCACGTTGTGTCATAGGCCTTTTCCAGATCAAAGAAAACCGCTACTAAGTGTTCTTTCTTGATAAAAGCGTCGCGAATAAATGTTTCCAGTCTAACCAGATGATCATTGGTACTACGACCATAACGAAAGCCACTTTGGAAAGGAGATATTAAATTGTTGGTTTCCAAATACCATACAAGCCGAGAATTGATCATTCGCTCCATTGTTTTGCATACGCAGCTAGTTAATGATATAGGTCTATAGTTGGTAGGATCTGCGCTATCTTTGCCTGGTTTGGGAATTGGTATTACTGTTGCTTCTTTCCAAATTTTTGGTACATTACCAGTAATCCATAAATCATTGAAGATTTCCAGAAGAACTGTTAAGGATGGTTCTGGAAGGTGTTTCAAAAACTGGTAATGTATATCGTCAGGCCCAGCGGATGTATCATGGGCCTTATTCAAAGATTCCATAAGCTCTGACAATGAAAACGGTTGGTTATAACTTTCTGAGTTATTCGATGTGAATTTCAACCGTGTTTTTTCTTTTTGAGCTTTTAGTCTTCGGAAAGCTTCTGAATAATTAGATGATGAGGAATTTTTGGAGAAACAATCAGCAAGTACATTAGCTATTTCATGCTTGGTATTGAAATTGTTGTTATTTATCTTAACATGTCGGAATGAATTGTGTTTTCCCTTTCCATTTATTTTGCGGATCGTGTCCCAAACTTTCTTTATTGAGGAACGAGAGTTTAAAGTTGAAACATATTTTTTCCATGATGCTCGTTTACTTTCTTTAACTATGCGGCGAGCTTTGGCCTGAGCAATACAGTACCGAGTTAAGTTATCGGGCGTTGGGCAATTATTAAATTTTTTCAGTGCTTCTCGGCGTTGTCTAATGGCTTCTTTACATTCTTTAGTGAACCAGGGTTTTGGGGTTCTTTTACAATTCGGCGAGGACTTAGGAATGGATTCTTCTGCAATCTCAATTAAGACGGATGTAAATTGTCGAATAGGATCAATATCGTTTAGGACGGTATTCCTGTTAATTCTAGCTGTACAAAGTGTTTCAAACTTGCCCCAGTCAGCTTTCTTTAAATTCCACTGTGGAATCGTGTCATCAATTGTAACGTTGGTGTTCTTAAGAGAGATTGGAAAGTGATCACTGCTGTGAAGGTCATCAGCGACCTTCCAATTATAATCCAAAAGTAGTGAAGGAGAACAAATTGTCAAGTCGATACAAGTGTATGTACCAGTTCCTGGGTGCAAGTACGTCGGAGATTTGGTATTAAATAGACACAAGTCGTGTCTAGTAATAAAATCTTCAACCTTTTTGCCCCTGTCGCTTATGTAATTTGATCCCCATAGAATATTATGGGCATTAAAATCACCGAGTAAAACAAATGGTGCAGGAAGTTGTTGAACAAGCGTGTCTAATTCGTTTGGTAATAAGTTGGTGTTTGGTGGTATGTAAATAGAACAAAAAGTAATCACTCGATGTAGAGTGACACTCACAGCAATGGCTTGCAAATTTGTGTTTAAAGGAATGACGCTATGTGGGGCTCTATTGTTCACAGCAATAGAAACCCCTCCCGAGGCCCTGTCAACGTTCTGTAAGTAGGTGTTAAACAGGGAGTAGTTTTTAAGTGTGATGTTGTCCGTTTCTTTTAAAAAGGTTTCCTGAAGGCATAGTATTGCAAGATCATATTCGTTTAAAAGCAGGAGAATATC
The DNA here is from genome assembly GCA_016617855.1 of Megalonaias nervosa. Classification (NCBI taxonomy): domain Eukaryota; kingdom Metazoa; phylum Mollusca; class Bivalvia; order Unionida; family Unionidae; genus Megalonaias; species Megalonaias nervosa. Next base: position 17,424 of record JAECUM010020388.1, on the reverse strand, counting down.
ATTGTAATTGGCTTTAAGTCCTCGACAATTCCATTGGATGATCGTGTTCTTCATTATAAGTTTAGATTGGAGATTTTGGAGCTAGGTTAGACTTTTCGCGGAGAGAATCTATATGGTTGTTTCTACGGAGGAAGTACGGGGATGATTTTTTTGTTAGGTCTGGAGCTACTTTGAGAACATGGAGCAGTATCTTCTGCATCCATGCTCTCAATGTCCCCAAACCTGTTATAGAGTTTGATGGGGTCTTCTGACCCCTTTTGCTGCCTATTTCCTTGTGATCTGTTTTTGTTCTTAGGTGATTTCGGTTGTTGAGTATTATTGAATGTTGTTTGGGTAGATGCCGTGGTTTTTTGTGCTTGGTAATGGGGGGTGTTAGTGCTTGATGTTGACTCGGGTGCATCTGTCTGCGTTTGAGCGTCCTTCGTTGCCTTGGGATTGTTCTTCACTACAGTGGAGAAGGATGGGCCAGGAAGAGATGTTTTTGCCTGTACAAGCTTTCTGGCCTCTGGATAGGGAATGTTGGATGTGTATTTAACCCTCTGTATTTCCTTCTCCTGTTTCCAGGTATCACAATCCTTGGAATTGGCGTGGTGCTCCTTTCCACAGTTGACAAAATGCGGAGTGGCTCTACACTCAGATTCCTGGTGAGAGTGATCTCCGCATCGGCCACATATTTGGCTTTTTGAGCATCGGTCTTCATGATGACCATATTTCTGACACTTATAACATCGAAGTGGATTTGGTATGTACACATCAACCTTCACTTGCAGAAAACCAACTTTTACCACTCTGGGTACTGTTGGCTTGTTGAAGGTGAGTATAATGGTGTTGGTGTCCTGCAGGTTGTTGTTACGTTTAATACGTATTCTACGGACTGCAGTGACACCTTCGTTTTTCATCCCTTCAATGATATCCGTGTCGCTGACTCCAGCCAAGTCACGACAGCGAATCACGCCTTTGGACGAATTGAGTGTTGTGTGGGCGAACGAGGTCACTGGAATATCGAAAAATGTTGTCATTTTCTTGAGGTTTTCTGTTTGACCTTGTCGCTCACACTCGACAAGTAGGCAGCCCGATTTTAACTTTTTAACACCTTTTGGTGTTCCAATCAGTCCCATAATTGTTTTCTCGATCACAAACGGAGAGAGTACATTAAGCGGTTTTGTGGCATCTTTAGACTGTATAACCATGAAGCGTGGAAATGAATCCACACCACATGGTTCGTCATCTGAGTCAGATCCAGTTTTGGTACGCTTGAGTTGATTTTTTTTGGAAATATCCATGTTGGTGGATTTAAAATTCAGCACCCGTGCTCCCCGCCCACCAAGGAGCCCAACAAGGGGACACTTTTCAAGTGTCAGGGATACACAGATGTTATACTCAGTAGGTAAATTCACCTCCTGATTCATCCCATAAGACATACTCAGTCGGTAAAATTACCTCCCAATTGACCCGTTGAGCCACCGCCTTCTAGGAAGTCTTCTAAGATTTGGAAAAGGGAAAGTTAAAGGGATAGAATGTAGGGGCAACGGTGGTATCAAGAGAGATACAACGAGAAAGATAAAGAAAGTGAGCGAGTAATAAAGACCTCCTAGGGCTCGGCGTGACCAGCCGATTTGTCGAGACCGGGCCCATCCCGACCACCCGTCTAGAAGAAGTAGAGGCCAAAGTAGTGTATTGCATCGGAAAGCCTCTGCTCAACTACCAGGATCCTTTCCTCCTCCGACACGGGTCGCAACCCACGGCAAACAGGTTGCCTCTACTTAGTCGCCTCTTACGACACGTAGCGAGGCACGGCGGGCCAATTCTACAACCCCGGACTCGCAGGGGGGAATTAGTATATGTAAAATGTTACATTCTTTAAACTACATAAATTTATAGAGTGAAATTTGAATTATGTCCCCTTGTACAAAAGCATATAACAATTCAATATTGTTTTAATATATAGAATAACTTAAAATAATGAAAAAGTGATAAAAGCAATATCATAAGAATAATTTTTTAGTAGCATGGTTAATAAATAAATAATATGCAATTTATTTAAATTTTAACATAATTACTTGTTTTAAAGAACAATTTATTTATATTACTGTCGGTATTATGCATATAAAATTTAAAATTATATAATTTGGGTTACAGTGGCATAAACATGTAAAATTCTTATTATAAACAAGCACATGAACAGAGGCCAATGCTAAATATATTTTTAATTTATTTATTTCTTAATGAATGTCAAACATGTTTTTTATTTTAATTTAGACCTGGATTTATTGTATTAAGACTGAAATTCCAATGTTTCCTTTAACAGACTTTACATCTCTGAATTAACTATACAGTATCAATAGGCTGAAATACAAAATCTTGTAAAGTATTGAAACCGTCATTAAAGTGTGCAGTGACACGAGATGAAAAAGATTGATATATATCATGTCGGCAATCGGCCAGTTCCGACCCGTACTTTATTCAACAATTAGTTGATCTTGCCGCCAGGCTTTAATGTCGCGGTCGGATAAAAAAAAAAAAATCAGGTTTTTGTTTGCTCCTATAAAGTTGGTCTCTCGCGGCGACTTAAATAAAAGCAATGAAATCTGATCGGTTCTTGCATTTTCCAAAGTGATCGGTGATTAAAAGAAGTTTATTGTGCTGTGAAATTTCCTTTTTAACTTTATTTACGATGGCTACCAACGGCAGTGTAAAATGCAGATTAAATTTAGTCTCTGGAAACTAAATATTTGGCATTAAGGAAGTTGAGGGTGGGGCATCTCGCAAAGATGTCTGTGAACATTTTTTAAATGTATACCACTTGAGCTGACATTGTTACAATACTGTATTGCAAGAATCATTTTCTTTTAATACCTCATTAGCATGTGTCAATGTATACAATATTATGCCTTCATTAATCATATCAGTCGCATATCTCTTGTTCGCTTTTATGTACTTTTCAAGATGACTTCTGTAACTAAATACACATACTATCTAAACCAACTTGTCGACAAGTTTTCATTTCCCTGTGAATAGCCCCATCCCCTTGGTAGCCTCAACAAGATGGGAACAGACTGACCAAAATCTAGGCCAATTTAAGTACATGTACTTGAAAGGTGGAAATAACAACTATGCAACCATGTGCTTATTCCGACATTGAAAATCATAGTGAATGTTTTTCATATCAGGATGTGACTGATGCAATATTTTATTGTGGATTTTATTACACAAAGGTAACCAAACTGTAATTTGTCAATATACAAGTGTATTTCACACTGGTTTTGTCTTACTGTAATCAGAATTTGCATTGTTTGTTTTCTCTAAGTGTAAATGCTACTAGTCAGTCTACAGGTCACACCTTACTGACGAATTTAACGTGTATCTTTTTTTCAGCCCCCCCCCCCCCCGAACACCTATCTCGACATCCGCTTATGTCGACAATATTTCCTCGGGCCTGAGAATGTCGACATAAACGGGTAGGACTGTAACAGTTTTTGATCACACAGAGAGAGAGAGAGAGAGTGCGCGATTGCAATGCTACACATGCTTTATATCTGATGTGGAACTCTCCAGCTAATTTTACTCCTTTGGGTTTTTTTTTGTTCAGCAGGTTAAGTTACTTGAGGCCTATGATTTGACCGTTCACAAAGATGGGCTAAGAAAGGCCATTTCAGCTGCAAAGAAATTCCAGAAGCCAGGCTACACTCTTTGCTGTAAGTTGTTGCCTGAAGTTTTTAGTCTCAAGACACTGGCCAATTCAAGAGGACAGGGCATGGCATCAGCGAAGGAAGGTGACCTTCGACCATGCCTTGATAAAACCAAAGTCTGTGCAATTAAAGGTAATTAAGACAGCAGCCTGTGGGTTGTTTTCTGTGGAAAGTTCATTAAAAGTTCTTACTTTTTGCTTAAGATTACATGTAATATTGTAATGTCAGCACAGTATTTTTCATTGAAGCACACCTTGCTCTCCTGGTAGCTTGGCATTAAGCCAGAACTAAAATTAGGACCCAGTACATACAAGATTGAAAATTGTAGAGGTAAAATAGGCTTGGTGATTCAGTTAAAGATTGTAGAGCTTTTATGTAGCGGAGTTGAGGCAGTAAGTAAAATCACAAATGGTTTATTAGAAAAACAGTACACAACATATTTTACAGATTTACAGCATTCTGAAAATCTAATCAGATATGCACGCTAAAATTAATGTCTATATATATATATATATATATATATTATTAGCTTGTTTAGGAAAATTTTAATTTTTGCTTTTATAAAGTGGTAAGTTTGTTTAACATAATAAGTATGATGAAGTAACCAATATAACATGAACAAGATTGATTCATTGAAATATATTGGGAAAAGAAATGTTATCATTTCTACATTAAAGTTGACAATTTTAATGAAGATGATTTCCTTCTTATGGTTTCTTTATTTTTTAGATTATGTTGTGGTTTGGTGTAAAAAGAATGGCCACCCAACACCTCTGGAGCCAAGTCTCAATGATGCTATAACAGAAAGGATCAGCTATGCCAGAAAGCAGATTGAAATCGCACTGAAGAAGCTTAAAAATGATAAAGCTAATAAATTGATAATGATGGGGAAGGGATTGTTTCAATTTGCATGTATTTACCAGTAAAATTATAAAATCGGGATTGTTTCAATTTGCATGTATTTACCAGTAAAATTATAAAATCTAAGAATAAAAAGCAGTTGTTTGTAAAATTATTAGTTTCTTTTTTATTTCAATCTTGTTTAATGAGGTTCATAAAAATTGAATTAAAAATAAGTCAGGAAAACCCGTGACCATAACATTCTTCAAATGATACTCTAGATGCATATTTTAGTAAGGAGGCAGAAACCCAAATCATTTTTCCAGACGTCAAGCGAAAATGTATTTCCAGGCGTCACTAGGTGATAGCTAAAGTGTATTTCCAGGCGTTGCTAATTTACATATTTCACCTCAAATTCCACCCGACTTGCGTCTCAATTCTGCCTGGTTTACGTCTCTGATCAAGCTAAAGCATTTCTCCAGGCATCAGCCTAGAGCATTATTTTCCAGGCGTCAAGCTAAAGCATTTTTCCAGGCGTCAAAATAAAGTGTATTTCTGGGCGTCACTAATTTACATACTTCGCCTCAAATTCCACCCGACTTGTGTCTCAGTTCCAGATAAATTAGTCCTTATTAAATCTTGAGCCTGGAATTTTTACAAATATGACACTTGGAGTATGTCTAAATTACGGGTGAAAAATTTCATACAGGTACATAGATAAAAATGATTGGTTATGATAAACTTTGATGTTCTTTTTACAGATTAAACTTGCTGAGGGCCACAATCTTTTTATTAACGCAACAAAGTTTGCACTCATCAGGAGAAAATGCAAGAAAAGTGACAGTAAGACTATGAAGGCACTGTTGGATTACTATTTCACACCAGCTTTTCTTTCACAGCATTCTGCCACAGGGGAGAAATTGGAAAAACCAGCATTGCCTGGGGAAATTTTGAACCCAGTAAAGGGTGTGTATAAGAATCTTTCAAATTTCTAATGCAATACACATGACACATATTTGATTTAGACTCTACAGGTTTGCCCCCAATTGTTTTTTTTAAAATTAAAAAATGGAAAGCAAATGTTAAATTTCTTTATGTATTGCAAATGTGCATATTTTGGAAAAAATTGATCCTAGCTCTCCAGAAGCTAGAAGTATTAAAATTTTTGAATATGCACATGTAATCTGCAAGCATCTCGGCAATAATAGAATTTACATTTTGGTATTGAACTATGGTGGCTCAGTTGGCAGAGCATGAGACTCGCAATTCAAGGGTTCGTTTTCAGGCTTGACTATTCGGTTGCCTAAGTAATGTGTTAAAAGTGGCATTGAAACCAAACAACAATTATATGTCTTGCCTTTGCCCTGTCAAGTAAATCTACACAAACTCCTCTTACAGAATGTCTCTGATGCCATGACAAGACCCCAATACACCAACTGGTACAAATTTTTCATTTCCATTTCAGATTTTATTTTTCAACATTTCAAGACAGAACCTGCTAGTCTAAATTCCATGATCAACAGGAAATGCCTAGATTCAAAGAGAAGAATCTCAAAATGCAAACAATTTTGTGCCAGAGTGTATGTATGTGTGTATATATATATATATATATATATATATATATATATATATATACATACTAGTTTTTGTTGTCATTTGAGAAATCTAATCAAATAATGCATAATTGAATGCTCAGCATCACTGGATTGTAATATAACCCTGAAAGTCTCTTTATAGGTGTTAAATAACAAATTGTATGATGGGAAACTATTTTTTTAAAAAATCTTGTCAAAAATGTATGTATTAAAATTACAAATCAAATACTACAACCGTTTTTTTTTTTTTCGGTTTTGCTCACATGAGCAAGATCTTGCTCATCTTGCTCACTTCAGCTTATATTAACAATTCCTGCTCACGTGGTTTTCATATTGTTGTTTGAATCTATTGCTCACGTGAGTTATACATAATTTGCATGTTAAAATGCACACAAGAGTAACCCGAGTTAGATCTCATGTGCAGAAGGGTAGGCAATTTTGGTGTGGGCCAGCTAAGACGACATCTCAGAGTAAAACATAAAAATGAGCCAGAAATTGGAGCAACTGAAAAACTGCCTCTTAAAGCAAGAGCAGGAAATGAAGTTCTATGTGGTGAGGACATGTTAGACCGAATACAGTTTCAGAGCTTAGAATCTGCAATTCGAAATTTAACTGAAGATTAAGAAAAAGCAGCTCAGAAGCTAAAATTAGGCTATGCAATCAATCGTGCAAATCAATGGCTGGTCTTTATGGCATGGAGGAAGATACTGAATTTGGCAGTAAACTGGTGAAAGTCATTGAAATGTTTTTGTTTGCATTAGAACACAATTGGAGGACCATTTTTATCAGCGCTCAAAAGAAGTTAGCACAGAAGAGCTGAAGTTCTGTGAAAACCACATGGACTGCCAATGGAAGATGATATGACAAAATTAAAAATCGGTATTGAAGATGAAATCGCAGAAATGCTCAAATATCCCTATAACACCTGGGGACAATATGAATATAACCGATTAAGGTCCATGCTTCTTACAAGACTAACCCTTTACAACGCTCGAAGGGGAAGTGAGCCAGCAAGACTGCCATTAACCCTTTGGCAGCGGGATACGACTCCAGTCGTACTTACCCTTTGACAGCGGGATACGACTCCAGTCGTATGTTCAAAGCATTCTATGGAAGGGTGGATTAAACCGTGTACTACGTCATTATTTTACGTGTACTCTTTTGAAAAGAAGGAAGTAAAGGTAGAAGGTACACAAATGTTTAGTCATTGAGTGACCACGAGGTTCAAAATTTAAAAAAATCTTTGAAAATTTAATTTTAAAAGCAAGGTTTAGTGTGCGAAGTTCAACATGGCGGATGCATTTCACGAGGCGAGTTATGGCAGTGACTTGGAGGCCAATTTTGATGAAAATATTGACAATTTTGTTGGTGAAGTTGATGTTTTAGGCGGCGGTGATCGTGATGCTGATTTGCTTGAAGTGCGTCCAGCGGATGACAACTGGTTAGCTGTTTTTTTTTTACTTGGACGACGACGATAATGACTTCGAGGGCTTTCAAGCTAATTGGACAACTGAAAATTTTACTTCTCGTCATGTTCGTCCGTATACCGAAATCGGAGGGTCAGTAATTCAACACCCAGCAGAAACATTGGCATGCCAATATTTTGAATTAATTTGGGATGAAGAATTTTGGCAACATCTTGTCACAGAAACCAACATTTATGCGGAACAAGACAGCAGAAAGAATCCACCTCCACCTTTTGCAGCAAAATGGCCGCCAGTTGATGTTCCGACAATGAAGGCGTTTTTAGGTTTATGTTTGTGCATGGGCGTTTTACGTCTTCCATCTAGGAATGACTACTGGAGACAAAAGAAAAGGATGTTCAAGACCAATTTTAATACTTTCATGTCCCGGGATCATTTCAATCTGATATGGCGTTACCTGCACCTGCAGAATAATGAAGCTGCACCACCACCAAAACCTGACAGGCTCCAGAAAGTACGTTGGATAATAAATTATTTGAATGTGAAGTTTATGTCCCTGTATATGCCCAATGGAGATTTGACTATTGATGAAAGTATAGTGAAATACAAAGGGAGACTTTCATTCAGGCAATATTTACCTGCAAAGCCCATAAAGTGGGGAATCAAGGTTTGGTCTCTTTGTGAAAGCACCACTGGTTATATGCACAGATTTCAGGTGTACACAGGAAAGGAGGAGTACAATACTGGAAAGGGACTCGCACAGAGTGGTCACTGATTTATTGGGGCACCTACAACACAAGAACATCAGGGTATACATGGATAATTTTTATACAAGCCCCTCCTTATTTACTGAACTGCATATGAGAGGTATAAATGCATGTGGAACAGTTCGATCCAATCGTAAAGGTCTTCCTTCAGAACTTTTGCCGAAACACATCAAACTGCAAAAACACTAGTTTCGTGTTGCACAGAAAGCTGAACTGTCATATTGTATATGGATGGACACAAAACCTGTCTTAGTGCTGTCCAACTTCCATGATCCAACAACCATTGGTTCTGCCGATCGTAGAAACGCTGATGGTCAGAAAGAACCTGTGCAAGTTGCCAGAATTTTTCAGGTTTATCAAACGCATATGAGGGGTTGGATATTTGTGACCAGATGCTAGGTTACTACATGATTCAGCTGAGATCCAAAAAATGGTGGAGACGTTTATTTTTCTACCTTCTGATGGCAAGTGTATATAATGCGTATGTTATTGCAAAGGATTCCAATTCCAATTTTATAAATGAAGAGTATCCATTGTTTCAAGATTTTGTTGAAGATCTAGCTGAAAGTCTCATTGGTGATGTCAGAGCAAGAAAGGATGCCCCAGTTGTGAATGAAGTGAGACCTACTGCTCACCATGATGTGAGGATGTATGAAAAGAAGAAAGTACGTGTCGAATGTAGAGCGAAAGCTGGGCCAGGTCAGAGGGCAGGAACTTCCAAGTTTGGTTGTGTGCAATGTAATGCACCTCTGCACTTAGGCTGTTTGACATTTCACATTGTCAGAGCAAATCATTTGTGATATGGTACTGTGTTGTAAAAGTGACAATAACTACATACCTTGTAAAACATTTTGAATTCTGTATATGAAGTTACTGATGTTTATCAAACAATTCAATTGTGAAAGTATAAATATGTAAGAAGTTACTCATCTTTTTCAAACAATTCAGTTGTGAAAGTATAAATATGCGTGCATATTATGAAATTGTACAGCAATCCTGGAAATAACAATGACAACAACAAAACACTGGCATTTTTAATGCAGCATATAATTTATTATGGAATGAAAATACAGAATCAAAATAAGCAGCATTGTCTGTCAACTTTCCACACGAAGATCTGTATCTGCTGCAAGCTCCCAAATTTTCATGTTAGTAAATTAAATAAAACTGTAATAACTTTTGATATTCTTGATGGATTTTTACAATTTTTAGACCATTTTAAACAGCATAAAATTCTCAAATTTTATACGGTTACATATTGGATATAAAATGATCATTTCAAATAGAAAAAGTGCATTGAAATTAAGTTTTAACTTTTATTTTGAACTATTTTTACTAGTTTGCTTCTCTTTAAATTGCAATGGATTTTTTAAATAGGAATATTTTCAATATAAGGCTTTGTAGAGAATATCATGCATTTTAAAATGGTATATAATGTTGAAACATTATTGGAGAAAATTGTCCTGTAGAGCCAGGTTGACCAATGTCACTACATTCACTCATGATGGTACACCACTGACTGAAAAAATGTTCAGTTCTACACAACTGCCTGTCTGTTTGGGCTTCAGTATAAAAAGGGTTAAGGAATCGGCAAAGAACAAGGAGTGTGTAGACCACAGTTTAGTTTACAAAATTGAGGATCCAATAGAGAAGCACCTAGCTGGTTAATACTTGCTGGCTCACCAGCCTGGGAAAGGAGGTCGGACTTTAATACTCCTGATACCAGATGATATAGTAGATGCAGTAAACAAGATAGTAGAGATCAGATGCTTAAGTGGCCCAAAAACAATTCATATCTTTTTGCAAACACCTAAGGATCCATGGACCACATTCGAGGATGGGAGGCAGTCCATGAGGTCATCAAGGCTGCCGAGCTGAAGGAACCGAGCACAATTACGGCAACGCCTGTTAGGCATAGGGCATGAACTTACTATGCATTGCTCGATATCAGCAGAGCAGAGAGGGTCACTTTTCTCAAGCACATACATCATTCAGAGGAAGTGTGAAAAAGCATTTATACCACACCCTCAAATTGCATGCAATTATGTACAGTTGGCAGATTTTGGAAGCACTTGATTAGGGCCATCTCAATCCTGCATGTTTAGTAAAAATGTCATCACTGCCACATACAAACAATAATTCAGGTTTCTGGAAGCGTCGTCAGGAAAAATTGCCTTGCATGTTCCAAACATTTAGGGGTTTGAATATCAGATTTCTCTTAAAATATTTTGACCAGATCAGGGGTCACGCTACCAGGCGATGTGGGCGAAAAAGTTGCCTTAGAAGCATAAACTTTGCCTTCTTCTGTTAGGAAAGCGAAAACGACTTCGCCCTCCGATTTTTCGGACGTAAAATGACTGTAGATTACGACTTTGAGATGCCCCCTCGCTGTAGCCAGTAAGTTCTGGCACTGTTGTAACCCAAAGCCAAATGTATTTACGTGGTGTTGATACCAATCAGCTTACGGCGACAAAGAAATTCTTGCACATTCACATGCAAGTTTTAATAGCTAACTGACCATTAACCCTTTTCCGGAGCAAGATATCACTGCTTGATTTCATGAAGTTGGGCACACTGTGCTATGACGAAAATATACCAAATTCTGTTTCGAAATTTAAACATCAATATGCAAATGGTAATTTGCTTTTAAAAATATGATCGGTGAAGGGCATCTTCTAATTTATTTCTTTTTTTAATAAATGGAGATTTTAACGGCCATATATGCATATTTTCTGTATAAAATCAGTTTGAAACCGTAAAGGAACTTGTAATGGCGGACATCGCTCCGTATATGATATACCACTTCATTAAACTGTCTGTATTCGTAAATAATTGGGCAAATAGGTTCAGGAAAATATATAATATAATGAAAACAAAGTTTAAATATTATGTGATAGGAGATTTAGCCTAAATATTTAATAATGTAGGGCAGAAATATGTGACAATCTCAGTTGTGGAATTCGAAACAATGCTGCAAAGGTCAAGGTTGTTTTCTGATTACCGTAATTAATTTTCGTGAAAATACGAAAAATATATATAGTAATGAAGCAAATACTATTTAACCAATGCATATCGTTATTACCAGTAGGTAGGCAAATAATACAACCATAAATATGCAGTCCTATTAATGAATTGTTGTAACGAAGCAAGAAAGTGAGTAGTTATATTAAGAAAAGCCCTCCTTCTAAAAATACACGCATTCGCACTGTACAATACGAATTCTTGGATTTTTGGTTTGGGGAAAAAAGGGTTTAGTTATATATCGACTTTAGTGCTTCAGTGTGTTGTCTATGAATAGTTACAGTAATGTTTTATCGGGAACAATGAAATCTGGACGAAGAGTATGGTTTGAAGTCACTTGTGCATTTTTTCCTATGTACATGTATTAGGGGCTGTTTCAAAGAATGCGAGATAATCTTTTTAACTGTAACTTTACACAAAACTTGTAGAAAATAAAATAATTAAGTGGTAGTTTATTAAGCATATTTACCAACTCGCAGTTACAAGACTCTAATCTTGTTACTGCTATCAGTTAAAATTAATTACACTGTATAGCTTCTAATGTGCTTTTCAAGTCATATGGCCAAAACACTGCATTTACTTCAGTTCAAACACATATACAAGTATGAATAGAATGGGTATGAATATAAAAATTTTATACGCATACAAAATATGTTGATACTAAGATATAACACATATTTTTCAACTTCAAAATAAGGCATTGCTTAAAACTGTTAAAAGCATACTGAGAAATAGAGCACATCATTAAAATAAGATAATGCAGCTATCTCTCTCTCTCTCTATATATATATCGTGTTTCTTGCTTTGGTCTCACTTCTCCCTGTTCTGACCAAAAGGAGAAGTCACTTCTCCCTAAAATTTAAGTCTAGCTTGACCCCTGCAGATATTGATGATCTAAGCATGAAGATAAAAAATTTAAATATTTAAATAATAATGTTCTTTTTCTTGTGCAAAGCTTAGACTTCGACATTCTGAACAATTCTCAAAATGTCTAAATAGGTAGATGATCAGTAGAGTTAGCTGTTTACTTTCTTTAATGATTGGATCTTTACAATATGTTTGTGGTATTTGTATTTAGCAAACTTTATCATTGACCTTTACCAGTTAGATACAAAATTAAGTTTCAGTTAAAACATGCATAAGCTACAGTAGTTTGGTTATTGATTTCATTACACAATGTCAAAATTTACTGAACCACAGAATGTGCATATACCTGATAAGAAGTTACAAAAACAAATATTGGTTAGGTACTTGTCATCACCAACAGACATGTGTGTGAAACTATATGTAAAAAACAAATTACTTTACTTTGCTATGATATATTCAACATCAAATGATAATATTACAACTAATAGATACAATATATCATATGATACAGGAATCAAAATTAACACTGATCTGGTATCCTGCAGATAGTAATTCCGTGTCACTTAAACCCATCAGACACAAATCAACTGTAGCTGTGATCTTGGTTGCTCTTGTAACAGTGAATATCCTAAATCTGTCTGTAGTTGGTAACATTTGCAACCCTGTCATTATGTGTGTGTTGGTTGTAGGTAGATATATCAAGGAGGTGACAAGTTAGGTTGACTGATATAACTGTAAATTCCTTTGCAAATCCTTTGATTATTATACATGATAAAAAATCATAATTAGATTGAATGGAGTAGCCTGTAGATTTTTAACTTCCTTTGGTGAGCTTGTATTTATTTATTTGGCAATGTTCATGGTTTTGCATGCAAAAATTCTATTGATATGAAGCAGGTAAGATATAATAATAATCAAATAATCAAATACTAGACTGTAACTCCAAACAATGAACATTGTGACCTTATATCAATATTTCATTTGGAAAATTTCATTTGCTGTACCTACATATTCTAAATAGTCAAATTATCTAAGTTTGACACATGTCAATTCCAAGTTTGTTGTACCACATGAATATATGTATATATATATAATTCAATAAATGAGTGACAGTATTTACACACTTTAAATCTATATGTCTATGGTATATATTCAGCCATTCAAAAGGTCAACAGCTGTTCAAAACTGTATTTACTTCAAATTTCTCTGTAGATATTTCTTTCACAAAATCTAGACTGGACAGTGTGCAAATTACTTGTAAATAAATATAAACCCAGAGTTATTTTTCCTTTTTTCAAAGTTATTATCAATGGACAAAATTTATAGAACTCACAATTAATGGAAACAGACAACTTTGAAAGTATTGTTACAAGCCAGGGGTCTTTGCTTGACTGAGCAGTGTCAAACCCTGGCGCAATCCCCACTAGAAGTCATGTGTTTACCCCAAATTTCCAAAGACTTCTATACAACTTCAGTTGTAAGTTAAAAAGCCAGACGTGTCCATTCTATACGTAAATTTACTCTAATCAATGTAAAACCACAGATTACCCAACTTGCCAAATATCTATCAACCGCACGTTTGCATGGTTTCCCTTCATCAACTTTCCGTACTGTCAGCAGTTCAAACCATAGAAACTCTACAACTATCCCCCAACTCAGGGAACTATTTTAACTACATCACCTTAGGCCAGTCAATCCAAGGTTCCAAGGCACATTACGCCAATACAGCTACATTACATTTGCCACCATGGCGACATAAACGGTATCTGCAGTCCCTTCTTGTTTATTCCATTGTGTAATTTACCGGTTTCCTACCGTAAATACTGCCACTGCAGTCACAACACCAAGGTACACTACTAGATTTTGTTGGGGACTACATTATACAGGGCCAGTCATGCGGTTTGGGTCTGAATTCACTACTAATTGACCATGGCATCATGGAAACTCACTAACACTTTCTCTCCGCGACATTTGCTCCTAGTAACTGGCTAATTATTTTGGGCAAAAGAATATTTCCATTGCACCGAATACTGATAATCAAACAAGTAATATCAAACAAATCTAAGAATTCCTTAAACGGGGTGCTATAACTACTACAAATTTATTACATTACCCCCCCTCTTCAAAAAAATCACTCGTCCTCGAGTGACACAAATGTCACACTTCTGTGGTCTAATCAAAATTGATTACTTTCCGCAAAATTAACCACCAACCCGATTAATAATTCCCACACATGATTAAGACAAACCTCTAAATCGATGGGCTTATTCCTAATAGCCAGTCACTCAACATCCGAAACCAAACCTTTTCTTTTTTTTTTTTGAATCACCAACTGCTTATAACCAAACTAAATGTCAACAATGAACACAAATTAAGCAAGCTGAATCCAACATGAAAATGTTCCGACAAGTTATTCGGGTTCAAACTCTCTTATAACAATCCTCGGAAATCGCTGCAGGAAAGACTTCTCTACACATAGGTCTCTAACATCAAGACAACACATGTAACACAGGACCATTCCTGTTTACCTGAAAAACTCGGGTCTGGAGTTTGCGTTTCCATCTGGAATAATACGTCTCCAAATCAACCTTAGTGCACCACGTGCAATATATTTTTCGACTCGGTCTCGGTTAGCCGATCCTATCTTCTTACAACTAATTCACTACTAATGGACCAATACTACAGCCACCGAACATAGACATAAGAGAATCTACTCCCAAAGCAAAAGTATGGAACATCATCACATAATGATTCACCTATACTGTGGTGTGCAATAATCATTACTTCATGCTGCTAATTAACTGACATGTGTTATAAATTGTCCTTCAGAACTTCACAAATGGACACGATTCCATCTAAGCAGACAATTCAAACTATGCATGATGGAAACCACACTGGACCATTATGATTGTCAAGATCGTAGCGAACAATCTTTAAAATACACTGTACGAAGCAATTTCCAACTGGCAAGTCGCTAGCAGGTCAAAGAAAATAGAACACAGGAACCTTCCTGTTTAACACCGAGGTTAGAGAATGCGTTCTTCAGAGAATAACACGTCTCTTACGAACCTCAAAAACAAGTCAACCATGATTTCAACGCCCAACTGGCGCGACAATACATTGCCGTCCACAGACCAATGCTAGTCTTGACACTGCCTCACTCAACTTTTCACAACAAGTACTAAATCTACAGGGACAGAAAAAAGTCCACTAATATTCAAACAATCATACATAACACCACCACCTTCCCTTCTCAATTTTGGTCTGCTTCCCTCACAGCACAAACCAAACAAATAGATCTAATTTACCAAACTCTGGATTCAAGCAGCAAACAACTTCTAAAATCTGTTCTGCTCTAACACTGCACATAATTAATCTAAACACTTATCCATGAAACAAAATTAGACATGTCATCACATAAATTAATTTACTAAAATCACACTATTCACACAGCCGATGGGCGTAGATCAATCTGATTTTAACTACGCGGCTTTTGTATATCATCCCGTTTGACGATTTGTCCTATGCCCAACCAAAATTAATAATCACGGGGAAACGATTATTACCCATCCATAATTTAAATTTATATCACCGCTTCTGTCGGCTAGGCAAATGTGCCTGATATCAAATTTCCACGTTTCCATACTGAACGCCTTGATCCAAATAGCGTTTTTATCAGTGAAAAGCAGCGAAACTTATCTTTTGTGTTTTTCGAATTGGATCAGTCCTTCGCTTCTTTCTCTTAGTCACCCACCTAACAAATTTAGGCAATGCACTGGGAATGTACGCATTTCCATCAAATTTATCGTCCTCGCACAGAGTCGATGTCACAAGGAACTGAACATCGCTATGTCCATTTCGAAGCGTTTTTCAATATTTCCAAGCAATACAATTTTTGGCGACACGATTCTCTCTTTGCAAACAGTGGTACCGGTGTACCCATCACAGCGCATAATGCACCATTATAACTCCAACCCCAATAATCATTAATCTCTTCCTATCAATCTCAACTCAAATAATGTTTCCAATCAAATGCAAATTAATGTTGAGATTACGTTAGTGTTATTACTTATTACCAAATCTGTTATGGGATTTCGAACTTTGCACAATAGAGCCGGGGTGGGGGTGTTTTGTTAAATACGTGTTCTCTTCAGCGGTTCATCTCTAGTGATTAAAGATTATACAGCCGAATTCGTAATGCTGGTATGCAAAGGATTTCAAGGCCCACATTCCCGGTCATTTTAGTTCATTCTACCTAAGTTGTTTGGGCAGAAATCAATCATCTCGCCCAGCTTCCTTTACCCCGTGTCGAGAATGTAACACCCCGTTATTGAAAAATGAAACTCTATTCTACCTCGGCGCCTTCTGTACACCTCTCTCTATCTCACCGTTATATCATATCCTGGATAAATTATTCAGTCTTGACTGAACATCTGCACTCAAATTAAGGATATTTCTCTAGAGCAAGTAAAACTATCTACTTTCGCAGACTTAGTGTCGCGAAACCGAAATAAAAAAATGTTAAAGGCGCTCTAACATTTTTAATATGTATTTTTTTTTTTTTATATTTATTTACGTTTTATAGGAAACGTTTTTCTTTCCAAACTGCGAAGGAATAGTCCATATTAACATAATAAAACCAAATCACTTACAACACTATGACAGAACTATTCAAATATCCCAACCGTCTGCCACCAGAAATTTTCTTGTTACAAGCCAGGGGTCTTTGCTTGACCGAGTGGTGTCAAACCCTGGCGTGATTCCCGCTAGAAGTCATATGTTTACCCCAAATTTCCAAAGACTTCTATACAACTTCAGTTGTAAGTTAGAAAGCCAGACGTGTCCATTCTATACATAAATTTACTCTAATCAATGTAAAACCACAGATTTCCCAACTTGCCAAATATCTATCAACCGCACGTTTGCATAGTTTCCCTTCATCAACTTTTCGTACCGTCAGCAGTTCAAACCATAGAAACTCTACAACTATCCCCCAACTCGGGGAACTGTTTCACTACGCCACCTTAGGCCAGTCAATCCATGGTTCCAAGGCACATTACGCCAATACAACTACATCACATCTGCCACCATGGCGACATAAACGGTATCTGCAGAGTCCCTTCTTGTTTATTCCATTGTGTAATTTACCGGTTTCCTACCGTAAATACTGCCACTGCACTCACAACACCAAGGTACACTACTAGATTTTTATTAGGGACTA
>JAECUM010020386.1:0-19740 GCA_016617855.1 Megalonaias nervosa | reverse complement strand
TTCTTTTCCAGGAGTGCAAACGACTGATGGGATTGAATGTGGATTTTGTGGTCCAGGAAATGGAGCAAACTGAGATAACATAATTTTGTTCATAACAAATACCTTGAAAACATGGTGAAAGTCTTTAGATTCATTATAGAAACATTGGGTTAGAATCATCTTCAGCTTTTATCCTGTCATTGAAATCTTGATTATTTTTTTTTAATTTTGAAGGGGGGAACATTTTGGTAAAGATTTCAGCTTTTTTTCCCCCGTTTTGGTCATATGTCAAACTTATCCTAATGTTTGCAAAGTGGAACTTTCTGTATGTTGTTAAATTTACCGAATTGTTTTGATTTAAACAGACGAAGACTTAAATCTGAATCATAAAAAATCAGGGACATCAGTGTCACATTCCTAACCAAATTCTTATTGATCACCTTTTGTTAGATATTTGATTTCCATAGTTATATGCCACTGTTAGAGATTCCTTTCCTATGCCATGTACCACTCTCACAGATTTCTTTCCAATATTAAGTACCACTGTCACACGTTGCTTTCCTATACCAAGTACCAATGTCACAAATTGCTTTCCTATACCAGGAACCACTGTCACTGGTTATTATACAGTTTTATTTGACAAGCACCATCCAAATTGTCAATTGACCAGTTTGATTTGCAATTTTGGAAAATGGAGCATCTTCTGATTGTTCGATTTGAAGTCTTTTATCAGGAGCTCTTTGGACTCTTCCAGGCACTCAGTGGAAGAGAATTGTAGAAAAGATTAGAAATATGACATTCATGTACAGACTAGCACAGATGGAATAGTTTGAAGGTCTCTCTCATAAGGCTTAAGGGTCATTTAAAACACTTATGCATAGCAAGCCTTCACTCACTAAAACCAGCTGAAAATTTCAGATGACATTGCAAAAAGTTGTTTTTGCCATCATTCTCCATCATGACAAACTGTCAGAAAAGCTGTTGCACTGGAGGCATGTGTGATTTAGGTGTGTGATTTTGATTTTAAAATAGCTGTAACAATTTTCTAATCACATCGCTACGATGTCTGCAGTGTGGCAGTTTACAGTGATGTCTAGCACTGGGACATCATGCCACAGACATGTAGCACATAGCTGCCAAATGTCCCATTTTTTCCATATTTGTCCCGTATTTTGGACCTGAATACGGGTGTACGTTTTTTTTTGCAAAAAATACGTTTTTAAATTTTAAAAAAATAATTATAAAAATTTCCTTGCAATTTTCAGTTTAGAACAGGCACTCGGTTCCATTCTGATAGAAATGTATCGCATGTATATAGGAATACAGTTCTACAATATGATTGGTTCATTCGAAGTCAAGGCTACCATGCCTATCTTTATCCGCCATATTGGATTTCGTGAACACTGTATCTCATCTTCATAATATTCAACTTCTAATCATGTTGAATAGGAAAGCAGAATATTCAGAACTTTCTCCAGGAAAGACAAGAAAACAGAACTGGAAGGACAATTGTGTCGTCTTGTTTAGATTTGTGAAACCATCTAGTAAAGGAGAAAACTTTACATTTTGCAAATTGTGTAATGTGATTTCGCTATTGGGTATGGAGGCACCCATGAAATACAAGAGCACGAAAAAGCTAATAAACATCAGCTTGCTGCTTCATCATACGCAACTCAACCTAAACTTACGACATTTAAAAAACCCACAGATTACCTTGATGTAATTCAATTGAAATTTGGTTTACTAAATTTCTTTTAGAAATGAACCTTCATCTTACAGTTACTGGTGTTGCTGGCACATTATTTTGCACACGTCTTCCAGACAGTAAAATTGCAAAGGATTACTCATGTGAAAAAACGAAAACAGTTCAGTAAGAAAATCACACAGAATTCAGATCATCAGTGAAATATGGTACATTGGAATCGATAATGATTGAAAAAAGAAAACAAAACGTGGTGTGGAAAAGGCTCATATAAACAGCCTGTGCCTGAGTGTGTGTTGCACTCTTGCAACTTATAAAGTAAATGTGCACCCGAGTGGAATAGGGTGCCCATTCAGAAGGTGCAAGAGTGCAACACATGCATCTTTGACATTAAATAATTAAGGAAGGTACTGTCCTATGTTATGGAGAGTTGTAGATGTTGTAAAAAGTTACTTATGCATTAATATTTTAAAATCCGTATTTGTTCCTGAAAATCAGTATTTTTGACATAAGCAATCAGTATTTTTGTACCCCAGGGTTGGCAGCTACAGTAGCATCATGTCCCACCCAGTCATACAATCCGGACACCAGGCCAACTAGTCCTAATGCTGTCCTCTTAATAATGAGTGCCAAACAAGGGAGCTGCTAGTACATTTTTCATTTTTGTAAGTCTTTGATATGACTTGGCAGGGGTTCGAACCCATGACCTCCTGCATCTGAGGCAGATGCTCTAACCACTTAGGCCACTTGAGTGGTCTCTGGAGGCTGCCAAACCACTTAGGCCACTTGAGTGGTCTCTGGAGGCTGCCATCTTGTAATCATTCATGTGACCTTGTGATTCTTATCTATTTGGACATTGTGCTCAGCTTCTTTTGAGTCTTCTCTCCAGCAGAAGAAAGTATGTGACTATATTTTAATAATTGGAAATGTTTTCTTTGCATTTTGTGCTGCAAATAATTAAGAACAAAAAAATCTACTTGTTTTGCATAAAAATCAAATTATTCCTATTAAATCAGTTTAGGTTCATTGATTTTGTAGCTATCCTTTGAACAAGCTTTAGTGTTTGTTCTCCTTTGTGGGAATATATATGGTAAGCTGAAATTGAACAAATTATAGGTTAATTTGCAAGTACTCCGATTTTCTTTATTCTCTTTTGCTATTAGTCTTTCTATATTCCTTGTCTGCCTGATGCTTCTGATATGTTCACTTTTTGTTATCTTATGATTCAGTAAATCATTTACTTTTTCTATACTGTTCTGGTGCCCTAGTGGTTAGAGCATCTGCCTAGGATGTGGGAGGTCTCGGGTTCAAACCCTGACCGAGTCATACCAATGATTTATAAAAATGGTACTTAAGCTGCCTCGCTTGGCACTCAGCATTGAGAGGTTAGTGTTAGGATTGGTCAGCCTGGTGTCAGGATAATGTGACTGGATGGGACATCATGCTACATATCTGTGGCATCATGCCCCAGTGTCATTTGTTAAATTGAAAAGATCAAAAAGTCAGTCACCAGAAGTGTCTTAACATGACCTGCATTTGCAGAATAATGATTGATTTGCACGTAGACTATCAGGGATTATAAGTTGCCATTTCACTTTAATGGAGTGAAGTTTTATTCAGTGACAAGTCTTCAGAGGAGAAAAAATTCCATTCATGTAATTCAATATTTGTTATTAATACTGAGGCCATTACACATTATATAAAAACCTACAACAGCTGCTTTTTTCCCCTTCACTACATCTTTGTTAGTCAAAAGTTTTGGATCCACTTTGTTCAGATTGATGTGGAAGAAAAGGTGGCCATGTTTATTACACAGACACAGTACAGTATATTGAGCATAGATATAGGTCTATCTGCACTTTAACATGTCGGTATGCAACAGACTTCTATGCATGGAATCATAGACCCAAGGTTAGTGAAGATGTCTTCATGATACCTTTTTCAGAACATATTTATTTGGTGCAATATGTCTTTCTCCCCCACCTCTTTTTTTATAAAACTTTGTTGACATGTCATCCACCAGTAATGTTATAAGAACATTATTTCTTTTTAAAAAAGGCAGTACAATTCTTCACTGACTGTTTTTTAATGTTATTTTTTGATCCAGTAACATTTCTGAGGCACACAAATTTCTGATGATGTGCCTTTCATGTAGTCATAAAGTTTATAACAGGTGCTAAATCTTATTATATTTTCCTTTGGTATGGATTTCAAGCAGTTCTCTTAATGACTTGTTTGTATTGATCACAAGAAGGTATCAGGAAGTACGTTGTTTGCAGTTGGACTCGACATATTATCAAATGTACATGGTATTATCAATTCATTTATTTTCCTGGGATCAGTTTGCCAATCATAATACCTTAGGAGAACTAATACTACCTTGCAAATCCAGTCCTCCCATGTTAAAAACGTTTAGCTAAAAGCAGTAAGTTAGGTGGCAGTCAGGCAGAGTGATCCACCCTTGGCACAGGGATTGGTGCCATATCCTGTGAAATTGTCAGCTACTACTTCCGCTTGAGGCCTACAAAATCCATACAAGCAGTTTGGAAGTTTTCTACCTCAAACAGGGTGGAAGGAGTCTCACCTTCAAAGGGAATGTCTTTCTATAAATTTCCAACTTTTCTGTTCTTCCTTTCACTGATGACAAAGTTTCCTAATTTTCTATGTTTCACTTTGCTGGCTTAACACAATAGGGTGCCTTTGGTACGTACCTGCACAGGTCGCAAAGACGTCCCCTCACATTGCTAGAAGATCATGTCTGGAACATGATAGAGAAAACTCTTATGATATTGCTGTATAATTTCTGCTCGAGTCGGGATACATACAATTTCTGTATTATTTTCTCTTAGTGTTTAATGCATAGTTGTATATCTGACAATTTACTGATTTTACCTTTATATTATATCATTGGGCCATTTTCTTACAGGCAACATTGTCTGATAAGGGATATTATAGCACCAACTTTTTACAGTATTAATAATGATACTTCAGTTCTCTTTTTATGTGCAGGTTTTGTGTGTAATGCAGAAAACTTTTTATATATTACTGTATAGCTTCTGCCATGGTCAGATAAGTACAGGTAAGTTTTCTGTACATGGTTTACACAGTAACATCCAGTTTATACATGTTACTACAAGTGATGCTTCTGTGATTTTATCTGCATTTTATCAGTAATTGGCCTTTCTATGAGAAAGATGTTATTAGAATTATTTGCTTTCCAATTCATACATTTAATTACTATAAGTGATACTCCAGTGATTCTACCTGTACAGGCAGTCAATTCACCTTCCTAAAGGCTATTTGTAAGTATAATTGATTATTTATTGTCCATTTTCTATATGATGCTCATATTCTCTACCTGTACAGATCAGGTGTGCACCTTTGCAGGTATTTATCATGGTGGATAACTCTGCATGAATCCTCACAAGCTCTGAAAGCAGGAAGCTCACTACACTAAACATATATAGGGTCTGCTCTATTTTGTCTTGCAGATTTAGACCATGGGAGAGACCAGTCTGATAATCATTCAATGTGTAGGTTTTTTTTATACTTCTGTCCTCATTTCTCTATGATTAGTTGAAAATGGTCTTTGGAACATTCTACTTTCAATTGCTTCCACAATTTGAAAAGTTATTTACACTTTGGGATTGAGTATGTCACCATTTACAGGTTCCAAGCATTAATGAATGTATTTTATAACAGTGCCTTCTATGTTTTCCATTGGATAACCATGAGTTGATTCACAACGTCATGACCATGGGATCAACCATGCATCTAATATTTATGACGATCCTCATTAGGTTGAACATAGCCTACATTTTCTATCCCCAAGTCTCGCCAGAAAAAGCATATTCATAGGATGGTCCACTTCATGACATAGAGGCACCACGTACTAAGTCCATAATAGCAGCTATGAACTTAAAACAGGTGGATAAAGAGGCAGTGCTCACTACCTCTACCTTACAGACCAGTCATGGCCCAACATAGGCTAGAGGCAGTGCTCACTACCTCTACCTTACAGACCAGTCATGGCCCAACATAGGCTCACAACCTTCATCATCATTTCTCTTCTTTAATGATCAAGTTGATGGAATTAGCAGCATGCCACCATCTCTCTCAGTCTCAGCTGCTTTGGAGGGATTTGCACCGCAACCAACAAAGGTCACATTCACATGGATGTCTGTAGAGTGCATGACACTCCAAAATAATCCTACAACTCCTGAACTAAGTGGAAGTTAGAGAGAGGTTGATCATTTTCACCAGCATTCCATGAGATCATCCCTGTCTCAAATGGCATATGTACATGCCTCCATCCCACCCTTACCACAGATCCAGGAAGGGAGAAGGCTCCAGTCTTTCATAGCTGAATGGGAGAAGATTTACCATGATGACATATGGACCCAACAGTTGTTTTCATGGGGTCTTGGTATCATATTCATCGCACATACTAAGCCTTTGGCCAGAGGTCTTTCAGCTACAATGCAGCACTTGGTCCTCAACCAAAGCGCATTCTATCAACTCTTTCTTGCTCTTGGGTTTGAGATGGAATGCAGCAAGGGTCCTAACACTGTGCATTGTGGAGATTACACAATTAGTGTGGACTCATGTGATTTGCCGCCAACAATATGCTATAAGCAGCAGACAAGTTGTATTTTGGAGCAAGACATATTTTCACTTCTTACACTTCTTTCATTCTCGCTCTCCTTGTCAACAAGAACATCTCTGACCTCATACCCATTCAAGATTCAGTTGACTAGGTCTGGAATCAGTCCTCAAGTAAAAAGAATGTGTTCCCAGGAAGGAGAATTGAATTCATGCATTGGTAGGTTCCATGTCTATTTGGAGGTTTCCATCTTCTAGTGTTTTCCTTCACAGATCAAGTATTGCTCAATCTGGCAATGGATGTCTTAGTCCTTGGTCACTTTATTGTGCTTCTGTAACAATGACTACAATGAGTACATGGTCCAAGTGGAGACGAACCTGTGACCATTGGGCCAACTATCACAAGCTGCAATAATGCGAGGTTTCATCTCGAAGGCAGGGAAACCTTGTTTGGACTTGCGTGGGCGATACCTTTGCAAGCACAACCTCCAGCAATGATAATCGCTATGGATGTGAACACAGAGGGCAAGTCTCCTACTATTTAAGACTACCATAAGAGCATAGCCCCCTCAGGATCATGATTTATATGTCAACATAATCGAGATGGAAACATTTTTGAAAGCTTTTTGTTGGTGGCTGGAGAACCTGTGTAGGAACTGAGTTCTCTTTCTGTTCGATAATTTCACTGTGGTGACTATCTCAAACAGCAAAGTGGATAAAGTACTCAGACCTTTGTATTCTTGTTGGGGATTTTCTTAAGTAGTGTCCTGAATGACAATCCATGGTTAGGTTCGACATTTCCAAGGCTGGCTAATGTATTGGCAGACTCATTGTTCTGCAAGAAGATCTAATAGAAACAGAATGGTCTCTTCATCCCTCAGTTTTCACTCAAAATGTACTTGATGGGATCAACCCATGATGGATCTATTGGTGACAAGGTGGAATACAAAAACCAACCTTTGTTTCACCAGTCCTAGACCCAAAAGGCCTGAATAATCAATGCTTTTTCTGAAGATTGGAATAGCTGAATGTATACATTTCTCCAACACCTCAGTTCCTGAAGGTGATACAGGAATCAACAAATCTGGGTGACTCCTCATCCTGATTACTCCACTCAAATGGGAAATATTGGATTTTACTCATCAATCTCGCAACAGAATCACCAGAAATTTAGATATTCCCTCATCTGAATTAAGCAACCACCATGGCCTGTGTTTCAACCCAACCCAGAGTTACTGATCCTGCACATCAGGATCTTATCAAATACACCCTTGAGAACAAAACAGTTCTCACAGGTGGTGAGAACTATTTGTTCTCAAGGGCATATACAAGTGAGATGGCCATCCAATTTGGAGATGTACGAAGGCAATGGAATATGATTTCAGTGGTATGCACAAGAGCACTTTATACCAATGTAGGCATCCATACCTCAATAGCTAACCTTCTGTGTCTCCTGGACGAAAAACAACACCAATCGCAATTAAACCTACTGTTCCAGTCACTGGCATACTGTGCTATAATGTAAGAGAGGCTATCTGAAAAACCAAAGACTTATATGATCTGCCATTCATTTGGATTTCACCTGGCTAATGACACTAGACCATTGCCCAAGTGGAAGTTATCATGGGTACTCATGGGTATTAACCTGGCAGAGCAAGACACCATTTGAACTGCTTTCAAGGCCTATCATGTAAGTCCTGCCTCCTCACTACCTTGGGAATCAGCAGGAACAGTCAGCAATACATTTCTCACATGGGGTGGACCCATCTACATGCATTTTGACAAGATGGATCACACCTCATTTTACCTTCAAGAGGGGAAGGATGATATATCAATATAGACATTTTCATCCTGAAAAGAGTGAGCTATCTGCCCCGCATATCAGACTAAATCCACACCAATGAATTTGCTTTCCATATTGGCTCACGAAGTTAGGAAAGACACCACAATCATTGCATATGAGTGAAACATCTCAAACTGTTAATTATCTGAGTCCACCTCTCCAGTTCTTATCAGAGATCTTCCATCCTGAAAGGCTCAAGTAGATTTGGAGAAATCTTTACCCATGGTACAAACGGTTACCCTTCCAGATCATTCATACGGATGCAGCATCACAACTTCCGATGGATTTTCAGGAGGAAATTTTTTTTCCTTTCAAAGCCACTTCCCAACAGATGGAGTCTTTTTCAGTCAGGTTATCTAGAAGCTGTCTCACATACCTTAGGGGACAGGAGATGATCTCTCAGGGATAACAGGATGCATCACCTTTCATCTGTTACCTACTGTCCTAAGGTATTATGATTGAGTAATATTTTTGAAGAAGAAACCAATTTTTTGTTATAGTAAAATATGTTTCTTCGATAATACTTACCCAATAATAATACACATACACCATCCCAACCTCCCCAAAGTTACATCCATGTAGAGATTTGCCTTCCGCTCCATTAATAACTGACGATTTCATGGTATTTAGCACCAATCCCTGTGCCAAGGGAAGCTCACTCTGCCTGACTGCCACCACCATGGGCAGAATACTTTTAGCTTTTAGTTGAAAGAATTTAGCCAGGGAGGGCTGGATTTGCAAGGAGTAGTAGCAGTTCTCCTAAGGTAATATGATTGAGTAAGTATTATCGAAGAAACATTTAACAACAAAAATAACTGATTTTTGTTGTACTGTTAATTCATAACAAACTGCATAGACACAGATCTGCCTGCACAATATGCAGTGGCAGATCTGAGCCTATGGTGGTGCTCTACAGTTTCGTATTTTGCATAGGGTTAGAATTTTAAGGAAAAAGAATTTCCCTGGGTTTCCTCACTGGTTATACTGGGTATTTAAAAAAGACCTTGTATATCTTAGGTATTGTTCAAAGAACCTTTAATTCCCTTTATTTTGGTGTATGATTGATGGGTGTAATATGGGTTATAGAGTATACAGCTTGGCCTTACTCCAGATGTGCACCTTTCAAAAAGTGCTAGCTTCACTTGGTCAATTTCACTTCCTGAACTTCAGAAGTAAATTGTCAAAAAAGAGCTGATAACTTTTTTTAAATTTTATATATTTGATAATTCATTCATTGCACTTTCAGAAGCTGATATTGTCTAGTCTGGCAAAATTCATTTTCCCTATTTTAATAGCTGCTAAGGATAGTGTACTTCAGACAAATTCAGGCTGATTTTTGGAGCACAAGGGAGCAGTCATTTTAGCTAGCAGTGTGCTAAGATCATTTACAATTTCCAAAAGTACAATATCCAAAGAAATGTCAGCCACATTACATCAAAGTAGCATAGAGGTATGCCAACATTCTCTCTACTGTGCATGTTTTAAATGCAAACAATTTCACCTTACATACATCACTCTCTCAAAAGTACAGAGTAACTGGTGAGCGCCACCTATACAATCTGCAGTTGGACTCAGTTTGTGAGTATATACAGAATGTAGATGAGACTATAGTTGCCATGGACATGCTTTTTCACAATATGTTAGGTTCTTGTTCACAAATTTCCAACATTTAGAAGTCATGTATTAGCAGAAAGGCTGTAGAAGGTCATTTTTTTATTCTTTGCATCATAATTATTGAAATCTTAAAATATTATGAAAATGTTATCTTTGCAGGTATGTTTGCTCTGAAAATATTTTTAAAACTTTTTTTCACTGTAATCGGATTGGACATTTTACCCAAATATTATCCAAAAACACAAGCAGGACCTGTATAATACCTAAATATATCCAAGTACTACAAAATGCATTTATACCATAACAATAGAATGAACATTTAATAGCTTAACTCATTGTCAGTAGAATGTCCATTTACAATTTGTCTATCCAGGGAGAAAATTAAATATCAGTACAAAGCCAATTCCCTGATCTAGACACCCAAATATCATACCAGCTTAAATGTGGGTATATTTTTTTAAATAATTGTTTAGTAAAGAATTAAATTGTTTAATTGGTTTTGAAGAAAAAAATTATTTGTTAAACAGATATGTTAATCATTTGGCAACTTTTGCTCTTTTTTAGTAATTCATCTTGCATAAAACAACTCATAGAAATATACTCAAATACAATGGTTTAAATTGTTAAGCTAACTCATTTTGCATATTTGTTTTCATTCATTGATCTGTGAATTTATTTTAATGCTTTATTACTCAAGATTGATATGCATTTTAATATATGTCAGTCATTTATGTTTATTATATTTAAAAGGATTCTTGCATAATTTGTATTAAATTTTGTTTATTTCATGTGGGTATGTTGAAGCTGTTGTATTTCTTGAAGTTAAAGAGTACTTCTTTTTTGGAGCTTTGCAACTTCATACACTGTATTAGCAAAATGGTGTACCATGCAAAATGTAAAGAGAACAGTATGCTAACAATATTGGGCTGTAATTCTCAGTTTCAGAATACAAAAAGGCTTACTATAATAGGAGAATGGTATATCAACAATGACAATGGAAAGAGAACAGTGTACACAGTATGTTTACTATAACAGGAGAATTGTATAAATGCAGTGACAATGGAAAGAGAATAGTGTACACAACAAGAATGATCTGATTTAATTGATGATCAAAGTTGAACAAATTAGATAGCCTGGAGCCCCTCTAAATCTTGATTTCTAAGTGAGTTGCCGATTGGTTAGTTATTCCTCTTTGTCCTATCTGGGACATAAGGCTGCAAATATCTTCTGCCATCTAGGTCAGTCTTGAGCAATGGTTTATTCCTTGCTCCAGGAAAGTCCCATCTATTCCAGCTTGGTCATCACTGTCCTTCGCCATGTTATCTTTGGCCAATTGCATTTGTGCTTACCAGCTGGTGTCCATCTGAAGGCTACTTAGGGTATCCGTTCTTGGGGCATCCTCATTATGCCATTTGATCCCATGCATCTCCAGGGGAATGTCGTTATGTCCCATCTTTTCATATAGGTTCACATTGGAGATTTTGTTTAGCCAATAGATGTTGCAGATTTTACAGCGGCAGCTATTGTGAAATGAATTTACTCTTCTCATGTCTGTCTTCACTACTGTTACGAGTCTGTGTTCTTAAAATAAGTAACAGAAAAGAGTGAAAGACAACAAGCTTTGTAAAATTTAAGTTTATTTCCCCAAGAAAACAAAGTGAAAATGTGAAAAAGAACTTATGGTATTGTGAATTAAATCCCAGAATAATCCAAGAATTATAGACACAAGCCCTAATAATTTAAAGTCCTGAATAAAACCCAGTACAAATCCCGAATAAATCCAAAACTGAAGGCAATAACGTGTCTGTTATAGCTTATGTAGTGCTGATGTGTCAACAGTCTTTTGTTGAATCACATTAATATCATTCCAAGTTTGAATTCAGTATAAATTCCAGTGAATATCTTTATCCAAGAATTTTATCAGAGCACTTTTGTATTTCCAGAGAAAATAATCACTTGATTTCAGTAATTTGAAGAAAATAAAATTCACCCCAAAACTTTTCACAACATAATACAACTTGAAAGTGCTAGATGTTTCAGCACAAATGATGAAGTCCTCACAATCACAAGATTATATAGTTCTCTACTTGACCTCAGGTCACAATTAGTATTATCTAAAAAGAACTGTTACCTAATGCAATGAAAAATACCCTTCTAGAATGATTCTGATGTTTACAAAATCAAAACCATAAGCTGTAAAATTCACTTAGGAAAGTCCCAAATAAACATATTTACTTCTATTAATAAAGATCCTGATATTAAGCCCATAAACATATAGAATAATTTAGCTATGTATTAGTTGTAGACATAAAATGAAATAAAAAAAATTAAAAAAAGTCAATCAGATCAAGCAGAAATTAACTCAGTTTTGGACAAGGTCAAGCCCAGGATACAATGCTACATTGCAATAGCATGTAATAAAATTTAAAAATTTTTTAAAGCTAACAAAGAAACAGTT
This sequence comes from Megalonaias nervosa, assembly GCA_016617855.1. Taxonomy (NCBI): domain Eukaryota; kingdom Metazoa; phylum Mollusca; class Bivalvia; order Unionida; family Unionidae; genus Megalonaias; species Megalonaias nervosa. The sequence goes on along the minus strand of JAECUM010020386.1, from coordinate 7,542 downwards.
AAATTATATATACATAACACTTCCCCTCATAAAGAAAAAGAAAGATTTATACAATAAAGCTTTCTTTTTACTATAAGTCAAATATACATGCAGAAAAACAAGATGAAATCTTATGAATGACACAAAGTATACATGAACAATATACTTCTATGCACATGAAAGTGTATCTGTTATTAAATTGTCTTTTTCCTTGATGTGCCTGATGTCAGTATTATATTCCTGCAACAACAAACTCCACCTTAATAACCTCTCATTTTGTTTTTGATCTTGCTGATGAAGGTTACAGGGTTGTGATCACTAAAAACAATCAGAGAAGGAACTGATCTAATATAGACTTCAAAGTGTTGTAATGCCAATATCAACGCTGAACATTACTTATCGATTTATGGAATAATTTCTCTGGTGCTTATTTAATTTCTCAGAAAAATAGCACACTGGATGGTCTTCACTATTTTGTCTTCTTCAATCAATACTGCTCCAACACCAACATCACTTGCATCAACAGACAGTTTAAATGATTGACTGCGATTTGGAGCTGTAAGAACTGGTGCACCTTAAGTTTGGCCTTTAACTTATCAATAGCCTCCTGACATTTTTCAGACCAGTGAAACTTGGTTTTTTTGCTCAACAAATTTGTCAGGGATTAAACAGTTGTGGAAAAATTGGAACAAAATTTCTGATAGTATCCAGCCTTACCCCAAAATTGCATCAGTTGTTTTATACTGATAGGCACAGGGAATTCAGAGATAGCCTTGACCTTAGCATCTATAGGTTTAACTTCTCCATGCCCCATGATATGTCCTAGAAATGTTACTCAAGCACAGCAAAACTCACTTTTAAATAAATTAATTGTCAAATTTGCATCAGTGAGTCTGTCAAAATTTCCGAATTGTCACTAAATGATCTTTCCAGCTGTCATGGTAGATGATGCTATCATCGATGTAAGCATCAGTTATCTGGATAAAATGTAATGCTATTCATTAAATGTTGAAAGTATTAGGCGAACCCTTCATCCCAAATGGCATCACTTTATATTGATTAAGTCCGTCTGGAGTCACAAATGCCGAAATTTCCTTTGCCCTTTCCATTAGTGGAATTAGCCAAAATCCTTTCAGAAGGTCAAATTTGGCGACATACTTTGCATTTCCAATTTTATCAATGCAGTCATAGATTCTTGGTGATGGAAATGAATCTGTTTTAGTAACACTCTTCACCTTTCTATAACCACTGAACATGCGGAAAGTATTAGCTGGTTTTGGAACAAGTATACATGGTGATCTCCAGTCAGTTTTAGTAGGCTCTATGAAATCATTCTCCAGCAAACACTGAATTTCTTTTTTTAAATGTTCCTGTTTGAGATGGTTCATCCTGTACGGTTGTTGTTTCACAGGTGTGGAATTTACAGTTTCAGTGTCATGGTAGATTTTATTTGTTCTTGTAGGAACATCTGGAAATAAGTGCTCATATTCAAGTAATAACTGTTTTAGTTCATTCTTTTCTTCTTGCTGCAGATGTGAAAGTTTCTGGTCCAGATTATTCATAATTCTGAATTCTGAAGATTTGTTACTCCAAAGTCAGTACAGTCGGATTGCATACTTTCGCTTAAATCCTCAGTGTGTGGGACAGGTACAACTAAATTAATTGCATGATTAACCTGGTTATCACTATCCACATGCTTTTAACATATTTATATATTTTTGCCTCCCAGGAGTATTGATGATATAATTCAAATCATTAACTTTCTTTTCAACTGTTTAAGGACCATATTACTTTGCATGAAGAGGATTTTGTGGTAGGGGCAAGAGAGCCAGAACTCTATCACCAGGCTGAAGACTGCTTCCTTTGTATTTTTATCATACCTTAATTTCATTTTTGACTGAGTAGAGTGCAGATTAGTTCTAGCAACCTCACAAGCCTTTAACAACTTATACTTAATTTATGTATCTTCATTAGGAAGAAGTTTCTCTTTTAACAACTTCAATGGTCCACGCACAGTGTGTCCAAAAACTAGTTCAAAGGGACAGAAACCGAAAGATTCTTGAACTGATTCCCTAACAGCAAACAATAGTAAATGAATGTCTTCATCCCAATCTTTACCTGTATCAAAATAATATGACCAAATCATATTTTTCAAAGTTTGATGAAATCTTTCTAAAGCCCCTTGGCTCTCAGGGTGATAGGCAGAAGACTCCAGTTGTTGGCTGCCTAATTTGTGCATAACTTGCTAGAATATTTCAGACATAAAATTTGATCTTTAATCAGATTGAACAGGTTGGGATGGCAAAAAAAAAAAAAACGTTTTTTTTAATTGACATCTACACAGAAGTTTATGACGAGACCATTTGGTGGTAAATAACTTTTTTTTTCTCCGTCTGTGCCATCAAACTGTTTTTCCCAGAAATAATAATTATAACATATTTTATGATTGTCTTTAAAATGTGTAACGCGTAATTATTTGCTTGACTAATCTTATGTTTCTACAAGAACTCCTCGAGCGAATCTGGTGTTATTTTTTATAAAATATTTTGGATTTCGGTTTTTGGTAATAAAACTGAGTTGCTCTATCATGCCTTCCACCATAGCTTTTCCAGATCTGAGATTTACTTGTACACCTCTTCCACATTTTAAACATGGTTTCGGACCTGTAGAACCATTCCTTACTTGGTGACTGTAGACACCACAGTATTCTCTATAACAGCTTTTATTACAATGCGCTATTGATCCTTGAGGGAGCCACACACACTTGTTCATTCCTATCAGAAATGGCATTGTATATATTAGAGATAAAATTTATTTTTTAATTGAAGTTAAGTTTTGTCTAAAATAATTGTAACAAAATTGTTGAAGGAATATCAAACCCTTACAGGAACACCTGCAAGATACCCAGAGTCAAATCTTGAGCTAGAGCAGAGTAAGAAAGACATCGAGAAAGCAACTTTAAAAATCAAAACTCTCGCTTTAAACAAGTACTTCAACAAATAAAAGATCAGCCTAAACGAAAACCAACTACTGCCAAAAATAAATTTTCAAGAGACAATTTTGTGAAAGATGAAGGAATATCAAGCATTTACTGGGAAGTCTGTAAAGAAGCCAAAATCAAATCTTGAACTTGAGCAGCTTAAGAAAGATGCAGAAGCGCTCAGACAGGAATAATTAAATTTAGCTGTTGTAGATTCATCGTTCGCTGGTTTTAATAAAACTTATTAGTTCATTCCACAAATGCTAAGCATAATTTGCAAAATATTATTAGATCCATTCTACAAGACAATCCAAGTATTAAGATGATTGTAGAGTTTTACGTGTTGTTTAGAAGCGCTGTTGACAAAGAATCATTTAGAGAACCATATTTAACCTTAAAACCTCATATTGTTCTCGCTAATGACAATATTGAGTTGCTCACAGACATAATACAACAGGAAATTGATAAACTCATTGACGAATATACGTCATTAGGTTCTGGTTGGGTATTAGTTGCAGTTAAGAAAATATTAATTCATACACACAAATATGATCCTCTACGCATTGGTAAATTGTAGAGCTGCCTTTGAAAGTTAAAAACACTCAATGCTGTATTAACGGCAAAAGCGATGATGATAAATGCATAAGATGGCAGTTATTAGCTGCGCTCTTTTCCGTTAACAAAAACCCAAACCGAGTTTCAAATTATAAACAACAGGAATCAAAACTGAATTTGGCAGGAATAACGTTTCCAACTCAAATCTCGCAGATAGACATCACTGAGCGAAGTAATCCAGATCTGTTACCCGGCGGAACAAACGTCATTAGTGTTGAGGCTGAAACTTTAAAGATATTTCCAAAACGTGTTTCAAAACTCGCTAATTCTAGCACAATAAACCTTCTCATGATCAAAAAGCATTATAGTTTGATTAAAAATTTTAACGGACTTGTTGGTAAGCAATAGAGCAAACAGAAAAACAAAAATACTTTTATTATCGTTGTTTAATCGGTTTTAGTGATATTAAGCTTCTTGAGCAACATGACAAGTATTGAGTGAATATACAACATGTAAGAATGCCATTAAAAAGAAAAGAAAATTCTATCGTTCAAAAATCACAAAAAGAAGTTTACAATACCTTTCATGATCACATACGATTTTGAATCAATACTTGAGCCAATTCCTGAAGAAACTAATTTCGCTGGATCACGAATAACAACTCACACACAGAAACATATTTCAGTCGCTGTTGCGTATAAAGTTACCTGTATTGTTGATCCAAATTTGTCTGAGCCTGTTAGATTATATTGTAAAACTAACAACAATGATATTGATCCAGCAGTTTGGTTATTAAAGAGTTTGTTTATTGAAGCGGTAAAAATACTACAACTTCTTTCAAAAATAGTTCTAATGAAAAAGTTAACAGACAAGCAGAAAAACGAGTATGAAACAGCTACACATTGCCACATCTGTGAGGAGCCGCTTGAGCCTGAGTCTGATAATAAAAAAGTTCATGATCATTGCCATTGGACCGGTCAATATCGAGGAGCACATGACAAGTGTAATCTGAAATTTCAATCACTCAATTTCGTTCCGTTTATCGCTCACAACTTTCGTGGCTATGACAGTCATTTTATTATTTCCGCGCTTGGACATCCTGATATTGTTTAGATGTGTAATAAATTAAAAATTAAAGGTATCCCAAACAACATTAAAAATGTATGTCGTTAATAGTTGATCCGCTTCGTTCTATTGATTCAGTGCAATTCCTACAATCATTATTAGAAGATGCAGCAAAAGGTTGTAGTGAGTTTCCAAGTTTAAAAGATCATTTTGGTGATAAAGCAGAATTAATGAAATCTAAAGGTATCTTTCCATATGAGTATTTGGATAGCGTAGAAAAGCTTAATGAAACATCGCTACCCGACAAAGATAGATTTTACTTGTCAACAAAGTTAAAACATATTTCTGGTAGCGAGTACGAGCATGCAAAACGAGTTTGGAACGAATTTGGTTGTAAAACGGTTGGAGACTATCTCAGGTTGTATTTGATTCAAGATGTGTTATTGCTCAACGATGTGTTTCAAAGTTTGCGTAAAACAAGTTTGGAAAAATATCATTTTGATCCTTGTTGGAGTTTCTCTTCTCCAGGATTATCATGGGATGAAATGTTGAAACTCACTAAAGCGAAGGTTGAATTGACAACTGATGTTGACATGTTTAATTTCATTGAAAAAAAAGTATTTGTGGTGGAATCAGCGTCATTGTGGGAAACAAAAACACGCTCGTGCAAACAACAAATACATGAAAGACTATGATCCTAACAAACCCTCAAAATATATTTTGTATTTCGATCAAAACAACTTGTATGAATGGACAATGAGGCAGTCTGTGCCAGTTGGTGACCTTCAATTGATAACTCCGGAACAATTTCTCACAGAAACGAATAATCTTACTGAAGATTACAGATTCTCCGTTTTTACCTGAATCGATGATTATACCGGATTCGTTATTGTCTAAGGAACAGTTGTCGCTGCGACGAGGTAAGCCGTGTTGTGTAAAGAAGCGAGTACCAGATCTTCTTAACAAACGTGGGTATGTTTGTCATTACAAAACTCACAAACAAGCAATTGATACAGGACTTGTTCTCAGGAAAATTTATAGGGTTGTAAAGTTTAATCAAGCACGATGGATGGCAGATTATATAGATTTCAACACTACTAACGGAACAAAAGCAAACACAGATTTTGAGAAAAACTTCTTTAAACTCATGAACAATTCTGTCTTTGGTAAGACGATAGAAAATATTCGTAAACGTGTTGATATTGAACTCGTTAACAATCCAAAACGCTGTAGTAAGTTAGTTGCTGCAGAAAAGTTTGCAGGATTAATACGTGTGAACGAATATCTTGTTATCGTTAAAAAGTACAAAACAAATTTGATTCACGATAAACCTATCTACTTTGATGCAGCAAGTGCTGGAAATAAGCAAATGGCTTATGTATGATTTTCATTATAATTTTGTTAAAAAAAATTATGGCCAAAATCAAATTTACTCTTCACCGACACTGACTCACTTGTTTATGAAATTGAAACAGATGACGTCTATCAATATATCTATGATAACAAACATCTGTTTGATCTTTCTGATCTTTCTCGTGATAATCATTTTCACGATGAAAGCTGCTGGTATAATGAAAGATGAGTTTGATTTTAGTATTGTAGAGGAATATGTCGGTCTACGTAGCAAGATGTACTCGTTAATAACAGCTTCAAGAAAAGAAACATAAAAAGCTAAAGGAGTTAAGAAAGATGTTATTAAAAACAAATTAGGTTTTAAAGATTTTCATGCAGTGCTATTTGGGGAGGAAAAAATCATCAGGTTGAAATGACCACAATAAGGTCGTATTTACATAATGTGAAAACGGATAAAGTTAACAAACAAGGACTTACAAATTTTATGACATGCGTTATTGTGTTGATGGTATTAATACTCTCGCGTTAGGACATTATAAAACACAACGGAGTTCTGCACAAGAGAGTAATGATATCCTAGACACAATCTTTCACTAGATATAAAGACCCATCAAATAGCTTCTTTTCATCAGGATGCTTTTTTATTGCTCTATCAAAGATATCTGATTCAGGTTTGTTCGTCCAATCCTCATCTACTATGATAGCAATCCAAAATGATTCGTCAAAAGTTTGAAAAAAATAGTTATTTAAAGCATGGTATGATATGTTTAATTTTATCTGCCATTTTCTTCGATTCAAATTCTACAATTTGCTTCTTGCTTAAATTCAAACAAATCATTTTTATTCTATTATCTGGTACTTCTTCTCCTCTTTTTGTAAGAGTTTTCATTTTTAATATCTTATTGTTTTATTTTTTAATTAAATTTTACACATTGTAGTAGGTAGAAAGGAGGTCTATAGCTAATTTTTTTTTAATAAAGCAATAAATCTTGTTTTATAAGCTTCGTAAATTATTTTCAAGTATAAAAAGTGTCATGATGGAAACGATTTTTTCTTTGGTTTTCCAAGCTATTGGGTGTGTTGATGGGACTATGGCGTAGTATGATAGAAGGTCGGAAACGCTTAAAACGAGCTTGGATTGATGGAAACATATGGAAATATGCTCATAACCTCCTTTCAATCTATTACTCAAGCTTGGTATAAATCAGGGATTTCGTTTTCAATAGAATCGACTTTCTGATCCAAACAAGGCTTGTCAGTTACATCAAAATCTCGGATAGATCTCCTTTTCTAATGTTATTTTCTGGTTGCATCTGTGAGGTCTAAAGGGTTTTCAATGTCTCTTACTGCCTTGTGTTTGCTGTAGAATAGAGAATGAATATATACTGTCAAACGGGTTGAAGTCATGTCCGAATGAGCCAGCAGTCCAGGGAAAGAACTCCTTGGTGAAATGGACATCCCTATAAATTTACTTCACCCTTCAACTAAAGCATTAACATAGGAACAAATGTTACTTCATGGGCCATGTTTTATTGACTTTTTTACAGTTTGCATAAAATTTAATAATTCAGTACGAACTCACAGACAAGTAAAATACTGTGCTGTAAAAA
>JAECUM010020385.1:0-35364 GCA_016617855.1 Megalonaias nervosa | reverse complement strand
AGACAGACAATTCTGCTGCATCGGCTTATTTGTTTTTAAGAAAAGCGTGAATCTTCTAGCTTACTCATCCAAAAGGAATTCGCCTGTTCGGCATAAGTTACAACCGAGTCTAAAAATTGCTGACTTTTGGATACAAGGGAAATGTATTTCATAGTACAAGAGGTTTTGCACTTGCTCGTAAAAGGACAATCTTATTAAAATAGTCTACAGTTGTAGTACAAAAATGAATAAAATTAATCTCAATATATTTTAGTGGAAAATTACTTTCAATATAATTTAATGAAAAATTACTTTTAATACAATTTAGAGAAAATTTCAATCTTAATACTTTGCTCAAAAATTCTGGCCTAATAATTACGTAAAAAGATTGGAACGAAAATAAATCCTTCATTTTCAGCTTAATGTCTAAAACATGGGCCATTATATCACGGGGAACTAGCATTTTATTTGTTCATCTCACAATCGAGTACAAATTCGTTTACGGACATCAAACATCAATAATGAATACAACCGAAACTCCATTTTATTTTGGTGAGTGTTATTGTTTAAGATTTAGTCAAATATCATTAATATCATTGAAAGGATAAATTTCCAACGAGTCGATTCATCCAAAGTTAGACAGAATCAAGTAATGTTTAGATGATTCTATGAAGGTGTACGTGTTTAAACATAATTTTGACTGCAATCAAACGATTCCTGTTTAAATCTGATTTTTCTTTTTTTCTGACAGGCAGGTAAAGAATCGTCATTATTCAAAGAAGAACCAGAAGAACTACATTCCAGAAGGTTCTCTTACGAATCTCATAACAGCTGGAGATGTTGACATTCCAACCACATAAGAATGGATGAATCAAGAGAAAGGAAAGTGTGAAGAATCGACTAAGAAAGCGACTCAAAGTAATTTCCTGTATTGATGCACATGCGTAGAAATGCTTTTTAAGACGAAATGCCTCAAGAACAAAGTCGTCTAGCTTGCTCATCTGCTGTGGATATCTGTGCATACTAGGCTGTTGATAATGCAACCGAGAATATTTCAAATGAATACCGACTTCTTACAGTCATTCAACAAATTCTGACGCTTTTCGGACAGTATAATGATTTCTTTCTACTTGAAGCATAGCTTGTGCCATGCAAACGCCATTGACGATGTTCTTCAAAAACGCATGCTGATAACTCTAGTTCGCATGGAACTGCCGACAGCAAGAGACATTGTTCAAGGTTTGGCAAATGCTGTGACACTGTGTGTAGAGATATAATACTAACATGGCATTTTAATATACTTTAATATAAGTAAATAAGAAGTTTAGAGAACTTTATGAGTAATGAAGAGAAAGGCTTGAAGATGTACATATCTGTTTATCCTATGTAGAGACGTACGAACTCTGGAACAGTTTGTATACCTTCCATACGTTTGTTCTTTCTTGTGAGCTTGTGTGTAATTGTTGAAGTTTTCAAATGATATCAGTTGAACTTTACGTAGCTAGAGACCATATGGTTTGCTGTATGCTTTTAAATGTCTGACCTTTGTCTTCACAATAATTTGATCATGTCTTGTAGCAGATATGGTCAAAGTTGCATAAATTAATGTACTCTCAACGCAATTCATATTTTTCTTGATATAGTATTGTTTAAAATTTACCTGAGATATTTTACCTGACTGAATGATGTTCATAATGAATGCCAGTATGAAATGAAATTGGACAATCATAAATGGCACCAGAAATTTTTTTCTTTTAAATTTCAAGCTGTAAGCTGAATCAAATGTGGTAGTGCAAGTGCATTTTTAAACTGTTTCATTTTAATAAACGTTTATTTGACACTGAAATGTGTATTTTAATTTTTAATTAGTATTCAAAGCCCCCAAATGAACAAAAAGATTGAACATGCCGTACGCCTTTAAGAAAAGCAAGAAAAGATAATTATACAAAACTAAATACCAGAATAAAAGGTCGGCAACGTCTGTTGTTTGTACTTGTCAATAATTTATTTTATGCACAAATAGTTATATACATGGGAAACATTGGTTTATTCGCTTTTGAAAATCAATTCTATACCACTGGTCATAATATGAAAAAAAAAAAAAATAGTTTGTTTCTCAAGATATTAAGCAGTCTGTGTTTAATCAAAAGACAAGCTGCACCACAATACCGTCGAACATGCTTAATAAAATGACTCATGACTGAAAGAAAGTAACACAAATAAACCGAATAGAGGACTCGTTCTTTTCTAGCCACACACACACACACACACACATACATACATACATACATTGTCTTGCACAGGTGTTCTATTTAAAACAATATATTAATAACTCATTCATTGCACAATGCCGGAGTTGACATGTAAGACATCACCCCCACACTTGCTTCTGTAAATATCAAAGTTTATCCGAAGTGTGTGGGTTAAAAGTGACTTTCATTTCGGACTAAATTTATCAATATCTATTTGACAGGTGTCCACATTAAGTATCCTGCTCCCTGACACTGCCCCCGTAAAGCACTTGAATAAATAGACGTAACTCTCGTGTCACTTGTTCCATATGATGAATGGCTATAATAATAAGAGATACAGTTGCTGAGAGTTTTCCCACTCCTACTCACGAGCTTCAATTGCTAATGGATTTTATTCTTAATTATCTTTTCACAGATTTATTATTTATCAATCACAAAAGAATGTTTCTAATCTTTACATAATTAAACAAAATGTAGACTTCAAAGCGTACAAACACTTAAGTATATACATGCATGTACACACTTCTACGCTGGCAAACACTTGAGCGTATACATGTGTGCACAAGATGCTAAACTGACAAACACTTAAGTGTATACGTGCATGCACACAGTTCTAAGGTGACAAACACTTAAGTCTATACATGTATGCACACACTTCTAAGATGACAACACTTAATCGGATACATGTATGCACACACCTCTATGATGACAAACACTTAAGCGTATACATGTATGCACACTTCTATGATGACAAACACTTAAGTGTATACATGCATGCGCATACTTCTAAGATGACAAGCAGTTAAGTGTAACATGTATGCACACACTGCTAAGATGACAAACACTTAAGTGTATGCACACTTCTAAGATGACAATCAATTATGTGTATACATGAATGCGCATACTTCTAAGATGACAAACAATTAAGCGTATACATGTATGCACACATTTCTAAGCTGACAAACACTTCAGCGTACACTTCTCAGCTAGCAAGCACTTGAGCGTATCGATGCACACATTTTTAGGCCGGCAAACACTTAAGAGTCTGCATGCATGGACACATTTTTAGGCCGGCAAACACTTAAGGGTCTACATGCATGGACACATTTTTAGGCGGGAAACACTTAAGGGTCTGCATGCGCAGGACACATTTTTAGGCCAGCAAACACTTAAGGGTCTGCATGCATGTACACATTTTTAGCCCGGCAAACACTTAAGGGTCTGCATGCATGGACACATTTTTAGGCCGGGAAACACTTAAGGGTCTGCATGCATGGACACATTTTTAGACCGGCAAACAATTAAGGGTCTGCATGCATGGACACATTTTTAGGCCGGTAAACACTTAAGGGTCTGCATGATTCGACACATTTTTAGACCGGCAAACAATTAAGGGTCTGCATGCACGGACACATTTTTAGACCGGCAAACATTTAAGCGTCTGCATGCATGGACACATTTTTAGACCGGCAAACACTTAAGGGTCTGCATGCATGGACATTTTTAGGCCGGCAAACACTTAAGGGTCTGCATGCATGGACACATTTTTAGGCCGGCAAACACTTAAGGATCTTCATGCATGAACACATTTTTCGGCCGGGAAACACTTAAGGGTCTGCATGCATGGACACATTTTTGGCCGGCAAACACTTAAGGGTCTGCATGCATGGACACATTTTTAGCCCGGCAAACACTTAAAGGTCTGCATGCATGGACACATTTTTAGGCCGGCAAACACTTAAGGGTCTGCATGCATGGACACATTTCTAAGCCGACAAATTCTTAAGCGCACACTTTCAAACTGACAAACACTTATGCACATAAGTAGCAATAGTGGGCGATATAGCCTCACGTAGACCGTAATGTTAAAAACAGGTCCCGGCACTACAGCCTCAAGATTTATAGCCTCACGTAGACTTCTATTTTAAGAAAGGGTCCCGGCACTATAGCCTCAAGATTTGTTATAGAGACAATAGGAATGGAACAGGTGGGATGACGTCACGGTACTGGACACTTACAACAATGTTGCAAGTAGCTGACCTAAATACGCGCGGCTACCTAGGTAGGGATAAATACAATAGAGACATAGACATATACAACACAACCATAGACTGATGAACATCAATCTATCATACCTAAATTATACAATCGACTAAAAAAATTTTAGGCAAGAAAGAATAAATCATTTCGAGGCATATGAAGTGGCCCTGAAAAGGGCTGTTGGTTTTTATGTTAACACCATTTCGTTAACTTAGAGGACATCTCATTGATCTTCTTCTATTTCTTAAACTTTGTCTAACCTCTGGACCATAGATTAGGACTCGCTTCTGACAGCCCTGTCTCTCCACATAACAACTTCTTTTCCAAACAGTCATCTAAATGATCCGGATGATGGTCCATGTTGATTTAACATACATGGGTAAGTCCGTACGGAACAGCATCGACGATACGGACTTACCCATGTATGTTAAATCAACGTTTGTCCACATCTTGTGACGAGAACAGGTGAAGGGAATGAAGTGAACCGCGTTTATTTATAGTGGAAGACCGGATCTAAACGGATTGAGATTGTTCACCAATCCCAACACGTGTTACAAAATTGAGTCACTTCGCGGAGTCTGTCTTCCAATGCAAAGAGAGCTATCTGTAATGTCACATTCCCTAGGTGTGCTAGCATCTGTGCGCAGTGAATCGATGCGACATTGTTTTTTGAAACATGACGGAAATTAAGACAGTGAATTGGGGTGCACCGACCATGGTGACGAGAAGCGATGGCATTGCAGCGGCTACTAAAATCAACACAGGGCTACTTCCAGAAGAGGTTGATTATAACTGGGATTTAGTTTATTTTCTTGAAAATATTTCAGAGATATTAAAACTTGTCTTTAAATTTTAAATTGACTTATTTCAAAATTTTAATTGTTCCTGATATAGATTTTAATTTAATACATTTGATAAATATTTAATGAAATTACAAAGTATTCACTATGTCATCTAAAGTCGAGAACTTTGTTTCAAAACCTATGCGGGATAGGTTAGAGTCTATGAAAAAGGATGAATTGCTTAAACTTGCCAGACACTATGATCTAAGTGAAAGTACCTTTAAAAAAAGCATTAGATAAAGGAAATTTTAATTGAGCATTTGGTAGGAAAGGAAATTTTAGACAATAGTGCTTTTGGTTTGATGGGTAAGTCTATATCTGGTTCTGATAGGAATTACAGCTAAAAAATTGGAATTAAGAATACTTCATCTTTAGAAATGAATGATGGCAATGCAAATGCAGAGAGCTAGAGAGAAGAGAATATATATGCAACTTTAGCGAGAGGAAAGAGAGAGGCAGAGAGAAAAAGAGGAGAGGGAAATACAAATAGAGATGCATAGACAAGAAATGGAAATGCAACATATATTAAAAAATTTATAACTAGCAGGATGAGAACTCCCCCACACTTTACACACAAGTTTAGGCTTTGATGTTACCAAAAATGTTAGGTTAGTACATTATTTTCAGGAAAAATAAGTAGATAAACACTTTCCTCACTTTGAAAAAACTGCTGAAAGCTTGAAATAGCCAAAAGATTATTGGACTCTATTATTACAAAGTGTACTTATTGGCAAATCTCATGAAGTATACACTTCACTGTCAGTACAAAAGATTACTGATTATGATGTGGTTGAGGAATGTATCTTGAAGGGATAATGAGTCGGTACCAGAGGCATTTCAATAAAGGTTTAGGAATTGTAGAAAAGAAACTGGTCAAACCCATGTTGAATTTGTAAGGGAAAAAGAACAACTATTTGATAGGTGTTGCTCAGCCAATAAGGTTGATAAAGATTACATCAGCCTCAGACAGCTCATATTAACTGAAGAGTTCAGGAAGTGCATCCATTATTAGGTCAAGACCTATATTGATGATCAAATAGTGGAAACTTTAGAAAATGCTGCTTGTACAGCTGATGATTATTCCCTGACTCACGAAGTTTCATTTGTCAATAAGTCTTCCTCTCAGCAGTATTTTGGTATTAAAAATCATCTCAGTCTCATATGAATACTTCCAAATTTCAATCTGGTACAACTTTTAGAAATCAAACATGTGATAAGACTGATCAGAAATCCTTACCTCTTCCCCCGTACACTTATTGTAAAAAGAAAGGGCATATGACTGAAATTATACGTATGGAATATGCACACAATATGACTGATATTATACTTATTACTTTCCATCAACAGGCTATTTTGAACTACAGGTACAACTTATTATGAAAACAAGGGATGCTCTTCTAGCCAAAAATATCACGATGCAAGAAAGATTATCATAAGAGATTATGAGATCTTTCATCATACAGGTTGTTTATTTTGGCCACAATTGTGGAATAGGAGCAATAAACTTAATCATTACTTGAGACTAACAAGATCATGCTTCTGACTGGTTTCTCTCAATTCACATTTGTCAGATAAATATATGATAGATCTTTGAAAATTACAATGAACTTGTTGGATATCAAGTTAACCCAAACTTTAGTAAGCACATGAAAAGTTGCTTTTGGAAAGTTTTTGTTTCTAACAGAGTAAAATTAAAATTATGCATACAGTTGCATTTAATAGCATGTGTGTATGTAGTAGCATTTAACAGTATGTGTGTATGTAGTAGCATTGAACATCATGTGTGTATGTAGTAGTATTTAACAGTACGTGTGTATGTAGTAGCATTGAACATCATGTGTGTATGTAGTAGCATTTAAGATCATGTGTGTATGTAATAGCATTTAACATCATGTGTGTATGTAGTAACATTTAACATCATGTGTGTATGTAGTAGCATTTAACATCATGTGTGTATGTAGTAACATTTAACATCATGTGTGTATGTAGTAGCATTTAACATCATGTGTGTATGTAGCAGCATTTAACATCACGTGTGTATGTAGTAACATTTAAGATCATGTGTGTATGTAGTAGCATTTAACAGTACATGTGTATGTAGTAGCATTGAACATCATGTGTGTATGTAGTAGTATTTAACAGTACGTGTGTATGTAGTAGCATTGAACATCATGTGTGAATGTAGTAGCATTTAAGATCATGTGTGTATGTAGTAACATTTAACATCATGTGTGTATGTAGTAGCATTTAACATCATGTGTGTATGTAGCAGCATTGAACATCATGTGTGTATGTAGTAACATTTAACTTCATGTGTGTATGTAGTAGCATTTAACATCATGTGTGTATGTAGTAACATTTAACTTCATGTGTGTATGTAGTAGCATTAAACATCATGTGTGTATGTAGTAGCATTTAACTTCATGTGTGTATGTAGTAACATTTAACATCATGTGTGTATGTAGCAGCATTTAACATCATATGTGTATGTAGTATCATAACATCATGTGTGTATGTAGTAGCATTTAACATCATATGTGTATGTAGTATCATAACATCATGTATGTAGTAGCATTTAACATCATACATGTATGTAGTATCATAACATCATGCGTGTATGTATGTAGCATTTAACACCATGTGTGCATGTATGAAGAAGCATTTAACAGCATGTATGAATGAAGTAGCATTTAACAGCATGTGTGTATGTTGAAGAATTTGACAATCACATGTGTGTATGTAGTAGAATTTAACACTATAAGAGTTTGTATGTAGAAGCATTTAATTGCATGTGTATGTAGTAGCATTCAACAGCATTTGTGTATGTAGTAGCATTTAATAGCATGTCTGTATGTAGTAACATTTAACATCATGTTTGTTTTAACATCATGTGTGTAGTAACATTTAACATCATGTCTGTATGTAGTAACATTTAACATCATGTCTGTATGTAGTAACATTTAACATCATGTGTGTATGTAGTAACATTTAACATCATGTGTGTATGTAGTAACATTTAACATCATGTGTGTATCTAGTAACATTTAATAGCAAGTCTGTATGTAGTAACATTTAACATCATGTTTGTTTTAACATCATGTATGTATGTAGTAACATTTAACATCATGCTTGTTTTAACATCATGTGTGTAGTAACATTTAACATCATGTATGTATGTAGTAACATTTAACATCATGTGTGTATGTAGTAACATTTAACATCATGTGTGTATGTAGTAACATTTAACATCATATGTGTATGTAGTAACATTTAACATCATGTGTATATGTAGTAACATTTAATAGCAAGTCTGTATGTAGTAACATTTAACATCATGTATGTATGGTGTAACATTTAACATCATGTGTGTATGTAGTAACATTTAACATCATGTATGTATGTAGTAACATTTAACATCATGTGTGTATGTAGTAGCATTTAATAGCAAGTCTTTATGTAGTAACATTTAACATCGTTTGTTTTAACATCATGTGTGTAGTAACATTTAACATCATGTCTGTATGTAGTAACATTTAACATCATGTGTGTATGTAGTAGCATTTAATAGCAAGTCTTTATGTAGTAACATTTAATATCATGTTTGTTTTAACATCATGTGTGTATGTAGTAACATTTAACATCATGTGTGTATGTAGTAGCATTTAACATCATGTGTGTATGTAATAGCATTTAACATCATGTGTGTATGTAGTAATGTTTAACATCATGTGTGTATGTAGTAGCATTTAACATTATGTGTGTATGCAGTAACATTTAACATCATGTGTGTATGCAGTAACATTTAACATCATGTGTGTATGTAGTAACATTTAACATCATGTGTGTATGTAGTAACATTTAATAGCAAGTCTTTATGTAGTAACATTTAACATCATGTTTGTTTTAACATCATGTGTGTAGTAACATTTAACATCATGTCTGTATGTAGTCACATTTAACATCATGTGTGTATGTAGTAGCATTTAATAGCAAGTCTTTATGTAGTAACATTTAACATCATGTTTGTTTTAACATCATGTGTGTATGTAGTAACATTTAACATCATGTATGTATGTAGTAACATTTAACATCATGTGTGTATGTAGTAACATTTAATAGCAAGTCTGTATGTAGTAACATTTAACATCATGTGTGTATGTAGTAGCATTTAACATCATGTGTGTATGCAGTAACATTTAACATCATGTATGTAGTAACATTTAACATCATGTGTGTATGTAGTAACATTTAACATCATGTGTGTATGTAGTAACATTTAACATCATACGTGTATGCAGTAACATTCAACATCATGTGTGTATTTAGTAACATTTAACAGCACTTCAACACAATAGTGGCTATATGAAGCAAACTAAAAGTAAAATTTAAAACAAAAAATGAGGAGCTGCAAATGAACTTTTAGAATAAGTATTCTGTAAATTGCATGTCTCACCTACAAACAATACTATAGGCAGTACTAGAAAGAAGTTGACATAAATTAACTGTAACACTGATAACAACAAAGTAATCCCTGTCTCACTAGATTTGGCAAACATGGAAGTGGTTAATGTGCTTATTCATGTTAATGAATAATCAGTTTGGAAGATATTGGCACTCAGAAAAGCACCATTTCATTTAGGATGAACTAAATAAGAATTCTTCTGGTATAAACCCCATATCAATATGACTTTCCATTCAGAAGAAGATAAAAATAGATTTTATAGATGACTGCCAATGGTCCTATTGGAATATCAGATCAAACATTTCCATTCAGAACTATCATAAGAAGTCTGGGGTTTTTTTGTGAAAACCCTATACAGTAAAACCTGTCTTGAGAGACCACTGGTATCAAAGACCGCCTGTCATGAAAGACCAGGTTCTCCTTGCACATATCTATTGATTATATAGAGTTATGACCTGTCATGAGAGATCATATGATTTGTGAGACTATTATTTTTTAGCAGAAGGGGTGATCTTTCAATACAGGTTCTGATGTACTAATATCCTTTCAAGAGAAGCAGCAATGACATGATTTTGAAGGTAGCCACTGTGCTGGCCATATTGGATTTCTGAGCAGCATCAGACTGAACAGACCTTGTGACAAATGTGTGTAATGTTTATAGCAATCCTCAAAGTAGCTTAAATGGAGTAGCTGTTAACAAGCTTGTGCTAATCGTTGTACAGGTGGACAACAGGCCATCCCATAAGCTCTTCTGGTCCATGATCAATTGAGTTCAAAATCAAACATAACAGTATCGGAGACAAAATTTATTATGAAAAAATTTCATCTAGGATTGACAAATCTGTAATGGGTCTTTTCCTGCTTGATTCAATAAATCTATTTGCCAAGTCATGTTTCACATGATCACTTCTGAACACATTTTCTTCCTCAGAAAGACCTAACTTGTCATTATTCCCTGTTTTTGCATCAGAATCCTCTTGGCTTGCATGACCAGATGCATGTGTTTCCTGACTGGATCTGTCCACATCTCCATTTCCATGTAGAGAAGTTTCTTTCAGAAAACTGTCCTGAGGCCTCTTCCACACTTTCCTGGAGCTGTTAGGGTTTTCTGACACCTTGTCCACATCATCAAAGTCAAACCTTCAAATGAAAAGTGTCAAGTTTGCGATGTAATGTAAATTTATTTATTTTGTGGCCATACATTTTCATGGTTTATAAAAAAAATGGCTTCCATTACTTCTTTTGAAAAATGACCATTCACTGGGTTTTTAAATTAATGATTGGTGAAAACCATTAAATCGACAAATACTGGTATCCAACAAAGGAAAAGGCTTTTATTACTTCTTTTGGAAAATAGCCATTCAGGGTCCTTAAATTCATTATTAGTGAAAGCCATTAAATCCAAAAATACTGGTACACCACAGAAAATAAAACCCATGTAAAATAATGAATTCATGAATGAATCCATCTTCGGTAGCCAAGGTTCCAATATGATAGCCCTATCTACACCCTGGCAGATCAAACATATATTGGTGCTTTGTCCTAGTGACATCTATTGGATTTCATGAGTTGCTTCCCTTAATATGAAAAGGAAACTAACCAATAGCATGGTGCATTGTTAATCTGCTGAGAATGGTGAAGGCAACTGACCTAAAAAGGATACTTTGTAAGTTTAACATCAAAAGTATGACTATGTACCAGAGGGAAGCCATTACAGGTGTATTTGAGTGAAAGGTATTTGTGCAAACATGGACCGGCAGTGAAAAATTGCTTATTTATCAGTCCATTCAAGTCGTGTGATCACCTTGTCTTGACCATGTAGGAACAGTGTTCAAATTTGAACAACATAATTTTGATTGGATCATCTACATACAAAATCAAACAGAACAATAAAAATTTCCTTAGCCTTTTGCACAAACATCCTAACAAGGTCTGGACTGAAAAATTCTAAATCGAAAAAGTTATAAAAAAAACTACAAAAAAATAAATAAGGGTACTTTAGAAAGCATGTGATATGACCATCTTGTTTCCTTTTCCTTCAAATGACCTTGAGTTCTGAGCAAGAGACCAAAGTTTTATTTTAAAAAATCCAATGGGTTAAACAGCCTGGATAAAGAAACAGAAACAGGATATTGACTTCCTTTAGTTTTACTGTAATACTAATACTGACTTTGTGGCAGGGGATATGACTAAATATGTGTGTCATTATCAAGTCAAGGCAAATGGTTTAAAGTCTCATTAAAATTAGTTTCATAGGTTTTAATGTTATACCCATACATGATCAGAGGTCACATATTCACATTTCCATTGTAACCTTAACCTTCAGGCAGGTGGCATAGCTATGACATGTAACATATTGTCCAATTATGATATATAACTCATTTGTTTCAGTGAAATATATTCGGTGGCTCAAAAATTATATCCCAAACAAGGATACAAGTCCATCACATTTTTCATTGCTGTGTCCTTTGGCATGAGGCATAGGGTAAGGCTAAAATATGTAACACCATATATAACTGGCAAAAGTTTCACTCAAATATCTTCAGTGGTTCAAATGTTATATTTTAGACAAGGATACAAATCACAGAATTACTACTTCTTTTGCCATGACCCTGACCCTGAGACAGGTGTTGCTACGGTGACACACTGTACATGATATATATACTGAGTCAAGTTTCAGCAAAATATCTTAAAAGGTTCAAAAGTTATACAATGGACAAGAATATAAGTCACATAATTATATTTTCCCCTTGCGATGACCTTGACCTTCAAGCAGGGTCATGGCTATGGTATAAGACACCATATGTACATGATATATAATTGACTACAGCTTTATTAAAATATCTTCAGAAAACGATACAAGTCAGAGAACTAAATTTTCCCTTGACTATAATCTTGAGGCCAGGGCTATCTCTTTGTCTAGAGATAATATATACCTGGGCACAGTTTCATGTAAATCTCTATCATAAAGTTATAGTATGGTCAAGCAATAGCTAATGGAGGATGCACATATGGATAAAGAGAACATGTCATAATCCATCCAACTCAAGTAAAGTGCATAAAAATTACTCAGAAAGCAAACAAGTCTGAATATTTCTTGTCAGACTTATAATGCTGACTGTTTAAATGTTCAAAAAGGCTTATTGGCCATTATGTCTTCAAAGTGTTTTTGGTTGTTTGATGCCATTTGTAGAAAATGCTATAAGCAATAGCTTAATCATGCAGCTGTTGTACATGAAAATTATGAGCAGTTTAAAGCATCTGAGATACTTCTGAAAATGTTAGACTGGTTGCCTGATCAACTCCATCAAATCTAATATGAAATCTGGATCAGGATCAATACGGATAAGCCATTTCATGGGTTTGACCACAAAGATGCATTTTTGCAATTTTATTTCATTATTAAGTTCATAATTGAAGGGTCATATTAATAAAACTGGTCAAATCATATGGGTTGGCAGGTCTGCATTGCCCTTTGATTTCCAAAATTAATATGCCTCTTCCTTACTCCAAGTGCAAGTCATCCACAAAGTTTGGTCAAGATAAGCTATTTTACTGAAAAAAGAATAGATGGATAGACAGATGTCATAACATACACTGTGTCTTTTGATGGGTGCATACAAGTTTAGGATTTGTCCAGCCCTGCATACATACATATGGATACATGATTATAACAATTTTCCACTGCATCATACATGAATATATTATTTTTCCAACTCTTCTTTGAATGAGTACAAAGTGGCTTTATATGTTTTGCATTAAGTTCTGTTATTTTTTTATGCTATGTTACAACCTGAAGTGAAACAAAATGAGCTGACTGAAAAAATGTTTTTGCAATTACAATTTTATTGCTGTTCAAGTTGCAGAAACAAGACATATGCACTAACAATATATTTAAACTCTGGCAATGATCATTGTGGTAGTTCGCTCTCATGATCACTGTGATGGTTCTCTCGCATGATCACTGATATTCAATAGAAACATACCTTGCTTTCTTCTTTGGACTCTTTTTCTTTTCCAATGAGGCATCAAATAAATCATCAAGGATATCCTTTCTTTGAGCAAAGTTGTTTGTATCATCTTTATCAAAGTCCTTGTTAAGATTATCATCTGCATGTTGAGATCCTTTCACAGCTGTCTGATTACACTCCTGATTTTCACAAACTTTAGCATTCCTTTCTGAGTCTGTTTTCTTTTTTTGTTTTTGTCCAGATTTTGCTTTTTCAATAAGGTCCTCTCTGCCTGCCTGCAAAGTACAAATTCAGCTAACAAAATTTCTTCTTTGGACAGACGGAAGATAGATAGAAAGATAGAGCATGTTTATAAGGAATCTCTCAGGACCCTTAAATTTTCTTTGCATCAAAAATTTATTAAGGACAAATTATTTTAAGCAATTTATCTTTGTATTAACCACCAAACTGGCTGCCTCTGTGTTTGTTATAACCATGTTTTACTGCAAATAGAGATTTAAAATGTTACCATTATACTTTCTCCACTGTTTCTAAGGTTACCATATTCTGACAGGATTTTTTTGTCCTAACCATCTTTCACAGAATATAAAAAAACACCAGATACCATTCCTAATTAATCAAGGTTCAGAAAATATTTAATTCAGCAGTACCTTCTGGGACAATTTAAGTGAGTACCAGCCATTCTTGCTTATAAGTTGACCCCAACTGCAAACTGCACAGACCCAGACCTGCTGTTGTATAATGTGCTGGCAGATGGGTCTATGTAGTTTGTAAGGAGTAATCAGTAAAACAAACAACACAGACACTGATCTGTCAGTGCACTATATGACAGCAGATCTGGATCCATGTTGTTTTCAGTTTGACTACTTAAACATGAGCATATGTGGTAATTATAAAACTGTATTGTTATTCTGTATTTAGTATATACTATGGTAACAAAAAGAACTAACATTTTCCTTTGGATTTGTCATAAATGAATTCCCTGTACTTAATTATAATATTTATTTGTGCTGTCAATGGATTCAAACAATCAATTAAGATAAACATCTGATTACAGAAACTGCATGAATTAGAAAGGCCACTGAATTTTAAAAATGATTTAGC
Source organism: Megalonaias nervosa (assembly GCA_016617855.1). Classification (NCBI taxonomy): domain Eukaryota; kingdom Metazoa; phylum Mollusca; class Bivalvia; order Unionida; family Unionidae; genus Megalonaias; species Megalonaias nervosa. The sequence goes on along the minus strand of JAECUM010020385.1, from coordinate 20,714 downwards.
ATTTTGAAGGTAGATAAAGTCATAACTATTGAGTCACTGGAATTTATTTCAATGTAAAATAACTATTTAAACTAGTCTGAGGATTAAATGCCATGTTACTGGTACAGAGAATGAGGACAGAATTGTATTGCAGTTGTAAATGTAAATGTAGCAGATTTCAGCAAACGAACAAAAATGTATCTATTACATTTAAAAATATGCAGAAAAAATTTATATATTTGCATTAGAATTTTTTTACATGAGGAAATGTAGACTAATACTGACAAAATATTAAATCAATTTATAAGTTTGTATCATTATGATACCTTAAGTGCGGAAAAGTTCTCAAAATTATTTGCAACATACCGAAAAAGAAAACTTGCCTGCCTGAGAATTTCTTCTGCCATTAATGTAAGTTCCATTTCAGTCATGACATATTCTGTCTGCCTAAAACAGATGCATTCTAAGTAAATGTAGGCTCACAATTATCTTAAAATATGCTACAATTTGTGTATCATAAAAAATGAGAACAGATAGGATACACCCATATCTACCATTTCATAATGCACTTAAAACAGAGCAGAGTCTAAGTTTTTCATTTTAATTATAATTTACAACAAAACTGCTGGCACATAATGCACCAGGAAATCTGGGTCTACTATGTTATAATATGCAGGTAAATATACTAATGCATCAGGAAATCTGGGTCTACAATGTTATCAAATACAGGTAAATACGCTAATGCACCAGGAAATCTGGGTCCACAATGTTATACTATGCAGGTAAATACGCTAATGCAACAGGAAATCTGGGTCTACAATGTTATCAAATACAGGTAAATACACTAATGCACCAGGAAATCTGGGTCTACAATGTTATAAAATACAGGTAAATATGCTAATGCACCAGGAAATCTGGGTCTACAATGTTATACTATGCAGGTAAATACGTTAATGCAACAGGAAATCTGGATCTACAATGTTATAAAATACAGGTAAATACGCTAATGCACCAGGAAATCTGGGTCTACAATGTTATAAAATACAGGTAAATACGCTAATGCAACAGGAAATCTGGGTCTACAATGTTGAAAATACAGGTAAATACGCTAATGCACCAGCCAATCTGGGTCTACAATGTTATAAAATACAGGTAAATATGCTAATGCAACAGGAAATCTCGGTCTACAATATTATAATATACAGCTCAATACCATTTGGATTACAATGTTATACTAAACAGGTAAATACATTAATTCTATTTAGTATTCTTTATATCTTATCACATAATTTATAAGTACATATGCCTCTTGTATTTAATAATCTTTTAACTTGTCATATGTTATGCAAATATACAGTTAAATAAACTATTTGCATTTAATAATCTACATAATTTGTCCCAGGTCATAATACACAGGTAAATGCACTATCATATGCAGGTAAATTCACTTTTTAATCATCTTTAACTTGCCATACAGATAGGCCCAATATAATCAAGGTTTAACCCCATAAAAACATAATGAATTGTGGAATTAAATGTGATGCATTATCAGATTCAGTCATTTATTTTTATAAAATTTAAAAAATAAAAACTAGACAAAAATGAAGCATGCAGCTTCTCAGAATTTACAATTTTCTTTTTCCCCCCTGTAAAATACTGTTTTTCAACATAGAAATACTGTTATTCTTGTTTCAAGAAATATTTAAGGAAAAATATAATTTTTCTACCCTTTCTACCATAAATCTATTAGTATCACAATTGGTAATCCATAATATTTAAATACTCCATAAAATTTATGATCTTCACAGTTCAAGTTCCCTGCTTGAGGTAGGAATGGAATGTTGTCATTTTTTCTCACATCTTTGTTTAACTACTGTGGTTTGTGTCTATAACTCAAGTTCTCATATCATAGCCAACTAACACTCATCATAAGCAATGGAAAGTTTATAAATCTCTATATAACCAATAAAATTGTATTAGTACTTACTTTTTATGCTTACCAAAATTTCAATATAAACTGAGTTTATCCAGGAATTTAAATCTATGTTTATGTTAATCTTATCAGAAATCTAAATTAATCTAAGAATAAATTTAAACATTCATCTTTAAATGATATTGTGTGGCATAAATGTTTAAAAACTAACCTTCGTATCCTGGTAAAATAATGTTCCTCAGTTGTTAACTCTTAGTTACTTGGGGTGATTAAAAAAAATTCACTGCAATTTAATTTTCTTTCCTGTCTTAGCAAACATTCACATTACCTCATTCAGGTCAGTTATCTCCCTTGTTGCTAACTGTGTGAAATTAGGTTATTGGTATTAACCTGTTAATGCTTTTCATCCATTTCATCTGAATTTTTAATAAATACTAAATGAGGCTAGCCTACCACTCTGGTCCTTCAGTATACAACATGTGTATACAATGTGATTCCTAAACTGGTTGTCTGTTTTAGAAGGTGTTGCTCACAAGCAAAATTTGTACAGATGGAACCAACATGGTCCACAGTGAACATAAACAATATGGAGGAGTCATACTATTTTAACAGAAATCAAGCAGACAAATCTAAAGTAATAATTTCAATAAAAATAAACATAATCTTAATATCTTCTGTTATTATGACAGAAACATTAATACTGATCTACAGTAGAAGAAATATTGTTTTTACATAGTGTTGAAAACTACTGGTGTAATAATGCAACATGAACTCAAAACCCCCCAAAATAAATACAAAATACTAACACTAATTTAGACAAGCAAGATTAGGTTTTCATTTAAAATGGAGTGACTTTATGCAAATGATTAATTTTCACATTTGATAATCTAGGATAATGTAAACAGACTATTACAAATACAAACAAAATATATGACAAAGTTGGACATATCTGATTTAAATCTAGGATTATTAACAAATTAAGATAAAAATACCTACCTGATTTTAACATCAACTGAAGCAGTACCATATGATCTTGATTTCGGAGTCAATCCTGGAGATCTACCCAGCATCCACTTGGGTAGGTCACGTGGAATGTCACCCTCATTGTGAGACATAGTTGAAGATATGGAAACAGTAGTCTGAAGGTCATTATCACTGGAAGGCGTCAAAAGTAAACAAGTTTCTCTTGTGTCTATAATACTTTCAAGGTCATTAACCCTCCTTGCCTTTTCAGTGTACTGCTTCTGATACCTTGAAAGATAATGCTTAAAATTATCAAAAATAAACAGTTTGGTCTTGTTCATCCAAATTCAGGTCATCCATCTATTAATTTAATATCATCAGCTTTATAATGAAAGTATCATGGAAACTGTATCACTCTGATGCTGAACTGACTTTATTTGTGAAAATTTAAGATGTTTAAATATGATGACAATGTATAAGGTACTACCTCTCAACAATATCCCACTCTCTGGCAAACATGTATTCTCTTCTTCCACATCCTAAATAACATGACGTAAAACTGTTCTGATACTTGTCCCTGGTCCTGTAAAGGGGGATAACTGGATCTGCATCTGACCACATGGAATCTAACTTAACCTGAAAATCCTTCAGTAAGGCTGGCATTGATGCTTTAGCAGATGCACTGTGGGACAGAACCTAAAAGATACATATAGCAAGAAGGTCATTCATTTTGTCACCTTAAATAATAATTACATATCCCAATACTTACTTTATTGTAACCATAATTTGTTATATTCATATCAGAATATGTAACATTATTGTTCATCAGGGATATATATATATATATATATATATATATATATATATATATATATATATATATATATATATATATATATATGTATGTTCTTTATTTATTTCCTAATTGCATTTTGCTTTTATATCATCATAATGGATACCCTTGTTCTGGTAGGTACATTATATTATACATATAAAGGTAGCACTTTTAATGACAACACAAACACTAAACACAAGACGTAAGAGCAAGAAAAAAGTATTTACATCATTGTATAATAGTGTTACGTATTGGCTCATTTAAAGCAACATAATGAAAAGAGCGAAGACAACAAGCTTTGTAAGTTTTAACAAAAATAATTTATTTCCCTAGAAAACACAGTGAAAAGGTGAAAATATGAAATAGGACTTGCGATTTGCAAAGAAAATCCAAACATTTGTCCTAGAATTGTGAAAAACATATAAGTCCTGTAAATAAACAGTTCTGATTGAAGTAGTCTGAATCTCAATTCCGTTCCAAGATGGCGGATGATGACGTCAGACGAAGGTTTTACACAAATGTCCAGAATTTTACTTTGAATCACAATTTGCACTGTTCTGTTCCAGTCAAGAATCAATTTCATTAAATGTCGTTGTCCAAAGCCAGTTGTGTATAGTTCTCCAGGGAAAAGAATTATTATTTAAAAAGTAGATGAAGTACAGCTATCGTCTGTAACAATATACATCTCGTTCTACAGACGTACAAATGAACAACTCGTTCTAGCACTAGAAAAGAATACCTTCTTCTAAAGGTATTGAAATGACTCTACCGGGTGTTAAACTATTACTCTGACCACTATTGCACAGATACCTGAGTATTTAAACTGAACGAAAACATCATTTCATGTAAACGCACGAAGAACGCATGGTGATTTCGCAATAAACAATCGCAGTACACGATGTAAACATGTATAATTAGAAATGACCTCGGCCACAACCAATCATTTATGCCGGCAGTTTATCCACCCGGCAATCTAAACAAAAAACTTACGAAAGCCGAGAGTCATATTTACGTTCTAAATAAACATGACGTTTCTTTCAAAATATCAGACCCTGTGAACATAATCATCATAACAATAATAATTATATATAATGATACAAATATGAAATAGAAAGAATTCAAATTTTAACACACAAGTAATTAAACTACACGGTCGTAACACTTTCCCCTATAAAGAAAAAAGAAAGATTTATGTAATAAAGCTTTCTTTTTTACCAGATGTAAACTATAAACGAGGTAAAAAAAAATTACATAAGAAGAACTCTTATGAATTATACAAAGGTGTATATGAAAATATTTCTATACACGGGAAAGTGCATCTGCAATTAAATTGTCTTTTCCTTTAATGTGCCTGATGTCAAGGTTGTATTCTTGCAAAAATAAACTCCACCTCAATAGTCTTTTTTATTTTTCATCCTGCTGATGAAAGTAAGGGGGTTGTGATCACTAAACACAACAAGCAGAGAAGGAGCTGAGCTGATGTAAACTTCAAAATGCTGTAATGCCAGCATTAAAGCCAAGCATTCCTTCTCGATTGTTGAGTAGTTTCTTTGGTGTTTATTTAATTTCTTAGAGAAATAACACACTGGATGTTCTACACCATTTCTGTCATCTTGAATCAAAACTGCTCCAACCCCAACATCAATTGCATCCACAGATAGTTTGAATGGTTGACTGAAATCTGGAGCTATTAAAACTGGTGCACTGTTAAGTATGACCTTTAACCTACCGAGAGCCTCTTGACATTTCTTAGTCCAAAGAAACTTGTTTTTCTTTCTCAACAAGTTTGTCAGAGGTTCAACAATATCAGAAAAATTACAACAAAATTTGCGATAGTACCCAGCCATACCTAAAAATCGCATCAGCTGCTTTTACTGACAGGCACAAGAAATTCAGAAATAGCCTTGACCTTAGCATCTATAGGTTTAATTTGACCATGCCCCACAATATGTTCTAGAAAGGTAACACAAGCACGGCAAAACTGACTTTTAGATAAATTAATAGTCAAATTTGCATCAGTGAGCCTCTCAAAGAATTTCCGAATCGTGGCTAGATGTTCTTTCCAGGTGTTGTTGTAGATGATGACATCATCAATATACGCATCACAATTGTCTAGACTAGAGGTAATCATATTCATAAGGCGTTGAAAAGTACTTGGAGAACCCTTCATCTCGAATGGCGTTACTTTATACTGGTTGAGTCCATCTGGAGTCACAAATGCTGAAATTTCTTTTGCTCTTTCTGTTAGAGGAATTTGCTAAAATTCTTTCAGAAGGTTGAATTTAGTGACGTATTTGGCATTTCCAATTTTGTTGATACAGTCATCGATTCTTGGCAATGGAAATGAATCTGCTTTTGTCACACTGTTCACCTTCCTATAATCAGTACATATTCGGAAAGTTTTATCCAGTTTCGGAACAAGAATACACGGTGAACTCCAATCACTCTTACTGGGCTCTATAAAATTATTTTCCAGTAAATACTGAATCTCCTTTTTCAAGTATTCCTGTTTGAGAGGGTTCATCCTGTATGGGTGTTGTTTCATGGGTTTTGAATCTACTATTTCAACGTCGTGAAAAATTTTGTTTGTCCTTGTAGGTATGTCTGGAAACAAGTGCTCATATTCAGATAATAATTGTTTAAGTTCACCTTTTTCTTGTTGTTGTAAATGAGAAAGTTTCTGGTCTAGATTTTTCATAACTTCCGAATTCCGAAGACTTGCTGTTCCAGGATTAGTAGAATCCGACTGAATTCCTTCACTCAAATCCTCAGTTTGTGGGACAGGTACAACTAAATTAATTGCATGATTTACCTGGCTATCTCTTTCAACATAGTAGTACTCCATTAATTTAATTAGACCAGAGTACTAATATTATAATTTAACTCATTCATTTTCTTCTTTACTCTGTAAGGTCCGTAAAATCTTCTTTGAAGAAAATTCTGAAGAATGAGCAAAGAGAGAATGGACTCAATTGCAAAACTCAAATATTCTCTCAAGTAAAGTTTGGTGAAACCATAGTTTCACTTTTGACTTGAACTGCTGAATGCCAAATTCAAGCATAACAAGCTGGAACATACCAGACTTGAAATTTGACCTTTGACCTGATTGAATAAATTTGAGAAGGCCAAACTGAGTAATATTTCTCAAAGGAATTGCCTCTGGGAAACTTGTTGACGCACACTTAATGGTCAACAAATATTGGTTGCCTGACTTGGTCTTTGGTAAGGGACCAACACAGTCTACCATAATTCTACTGAATGGTTCATCAAATGCAGGAATAGGTTGTAGATGAGCTTCAGGTATCTTCTGATTGGGTTTTCCTACCATCTGACAAGTATGACAAGATCTACAAAATTTGCACACATCACTTTTGATTTTTGGCGAATAAAAGTGAGTCAAGATCTTGTGATAAGTTTTATTTATCCCTAAATGACCAGCCAGAGGAGTTTGATGGGCCAAACTAAGTATTTCCTGTCTGTAAGGTTTCGGAACCACAATCTGATATTTTACTGACCATTCATCACTAGCCGGTACCTTGGGAGGTCTCCATTTTCTCATAAGAACTTCATTTTTAATGAAGTAACAGACAGGTACTTCAGTAGCTTCAGTTTCACTAATGGCCCGCTGAAACAAACAGGAGATCTCAGGATCTTTCTCCTGTTCGACGACAAGTGATTGTCATTTGTCACCCTGATCAGAAAAAAGAGAATGAGTATTCAAAAGAGGATCACTATGATCAATACCTTTTGACTGATCCAAATTAGAAGTGAAAGTGACCTCATCAAAAGCCTGACCAATACATGTGTCAGCTAAAGGAATACATTCCTTATCAAAATCTTTCTCAAGAGCTTTCTTTGACATAGCTCTGGTAACTGCACAAGCTGGATATAAATCAGGGATTTCTTTTTCAATAGGATCAACTTTGTGATCCAAAGAAGGCTTGTCAGTTACAAGTGGATTAACCACAACCTTGTCTCCAGCTAGATCATTGCCTAGCAACAAATAAATGCCCTCAATGGGTAAAGTACACACTATTCCAACTGTCACATGTGCTGAAACTAAGTTTGATGACAAATTTACAGAATGGAGAAGAACATTAACAAAGCCGCACTCTACTCCCTGAATGAGAACACTCTCATTAGAACAGGACTTCTCAGAAGAAGGCAAAATACCTGAAACTAAAAGACTCTGAGAAGCTCCTGTATCCCTCAAAATTTTAATTGGGATAGGATTGGCCAAATCACCCAAGAGTGATATAGAACCCTTTGACACGAATGGTTCAAAATTCTCCCCAATAAAATCAGACTGGGGTTTTTCAAACCCAACAAATGTATTGTTTTCAATACATGACCATGACCTTGACCCCTTAGAAATAAGAGCATTTGGGATAGGTCTATCTTGACTCTGATGCCTATATTTCAATTTGAAGCAATCAGAAATGACGTGTCCTTTCTTCTTGCAATAGGTACATGTAAAAATAGACAAGGATTTTTAATCAAGTCTGTCAGAAGCTTGATTTTTAGAAGTTGTGCCAGATTGAGTTTTAGGAAGACTCGTATTTGATTGAAACACCTTTCTATCAGTAGACTGCTGAGTGAAAGATTTGCTTACAGCAGGAACTTTATGAGTTAAGGAATACTCATCAACAGCAATAGCAACTCTTTCCAAGGTTTCAATTTTATGCTCTTCAAGATGATTCTTAATGTCACTATGGACAGAGTTCTTGAACTCTTCAAGTAATACTAACTGTTCAAGACTTTCAAAATCATGTTCGATTTTCTTGGCTAAGCACCATCTCTTGAATAACTGTTCTTTTTCTCTAGCAAATTCAATATAAGTTTGTCTAGCATCTTTCCTATAGTTTCTGAACTTTTGCTGATAAGCCTCATGGACTAATGCATAACCCTTCAAGATGCATTCCTTAACCAAATCATAGTCAGAAGTTTGCTGTACTGACAGGGATATATAGATATCTCTGGCCTTGCCATAAAGTACACTTTGCAATAATTGAGTCCAATACTCCCTTGGCCTTTTCGAATTCTCAGCAACTTTTTCAAAATGAATAAAATATTTGTCTACTTCCTTTTCACTAAAAGGGGAAACTAACTTGATATTTCCTACAATGTCAAACTTTGAATTTGCACAAGAAGTGGAATCGTGCCTGTCACTTGCCAGATCCAATTCTTTCATTTCAATTTGAAATTCATTTTCATCCTTCTCTTTTTGCATCTGTACATGTAATTGTTCTTTTTGTAATTGTATTTGTTCTTTCTGTAATTCCATTTGTCTTTCTTTCTCTCTCTCTCTCCTGTCTATCTTTCTCCTCCTTTTCAAATTGTAATTTCATTTGTTCTTTTTGTAATTCTATTTGTTCTTTTTCCAACTCTATTTGTTTATCCTTCTCTCTTTCCTGTCTCTCTCTCTCCTTCTGATTCTGAAGCTCGAACTTCCTTAACTCTATTTCCATCTTGTATTTCATTTTTAGTTCCATTACCTTAATGTCAGAGTCTGTCACAGATTTACTGACCGATGCCAAAACACTTTTGTCAAAAATACCCTTCCCTACCAAATATTGAATCAAAATATTTTTGATTTCTTGTTTTGTCAAGGAAGCTTTTGCTTCAGAAAGTTCGTACTTTCTGGCAAGTTCAAGCAACTCATCCTTTTTCAAACTATCCAACTGCTCTTGAGTTGGACTAGAAAGAAAACTCTCCGCTTTTGACATTGTGAAAGAAAGCCTGTTGTTTTCACTAAGGTTTTCAAGTAAATTGTAAAATAGAACTTGGGATTTGAAACTAGGGGAAATTAAATTTCAATTTTTAGCCAAATTCATATATCAGCCAAATTCATATATCAGCCAAATTTCATATATCAGCCAATTTCATATATCCAAGGACGAACTTCCCAATTTTCTTTATGTTACGTATTGGCTCATTTAAAGTAACATAAAGAAAAGAGCGAACACAATAACCTTTGTAAGTTTCAACAAAATAATTTATTTCCCTAGAAAACACAGTGAGAAGGTGAAAATATGAAATAGGACTTACAATTTGCGAAGAAAATCCAAAAATTTATCCTAGAATTGTGAAAAACATATAAGTCCTGTAAATAAACAGTTCTAATTGAAGTAGTCTGAATCTCAATTCCGTTCCAAGATGGTGGATGATGATGTCAGACGAAGGTTTTACACAAATGTCCAGAATTTTACTTTGAATCACAATTTGCACTGTTCTGTTCCAGTCAAGAATCAATTTCACTAAATGTCTTTGTCCAAAGCCAGTTGTGTATAGTTCTCCAGGGAAAGTAATTATTATTTAAAAAGTAGATGAAGTACAGCTATCGTCTGTAACAATATACATCTCGTTCTACAGATGTACAAATGAACAACTCTTTCTAGCACTAGAAAAGAATACCTTCTTCTAAAGGTATTGAAACGACTCTACCAGGTGTTAAACTATTACTCTGACCACTATTTCACAGAACCTGAGTATTTAAACTGAACGAAAATGTCATTTCATGTAAACACATGAAGAACGCATGGTGATTTCGCTATAAACAATTGCAGTACACGATATAAACATGTATAATTAGAAATGACCTCAGCCACAACCAATCATTCATGGAGGCAGTTTATCCACCCAGCAATCTAAACAAAAAACTGAGAGTCATATTTACGTTCTAAATAAACATGACATTTCTTTCAAAATATCAGACCCTGTGAAGATAATCATCATAACAATAATAATTATATATAATAATACAAAAATGAAATAGAAAGAATTCAAATTTTAACACAAGTAATTAAACTACATGGTTGTAACAATAGAAAAACTATTGTAAGATATAAATCAATTCATGTACATGCATACCAATTTCTGAAGAAAAGAATGTTTCAGTATTAATTACATGTCCTCCTGTAATAGACGACTACTGGAATGGAAGGATACAATCTTCCTGGGATGTAACTAGTGGGAGGGCTTTGGAGGGGGTACCAATATTATATTTAGGTAAGTATTATCAACGAAACATGTTTTATTTTAAAATTTGTTTCTTCTTCAAATACATTACTTGATCATAATGTTAGGTGAATAGGTATGAAGTAGCAGGAGTTATATACGCTAACCCCCGAGTTGGTCTTGGCTCTGGTTGTCTAATGTACAAACAGCATCTTTGAGTCATATATGAAAACTGGTCAAATGACAAAACAGACTAATGAAAAGATGTGGTTGAACAGGGGATATTCTTACTCTCACAAATCCACTGGAAGTAGAATATCTACATCATTACAATGCTGCTGAGGGATCTGGCAAGGAAGCCAGCTGAAGGATCTGGGAAAGTAGCCTGCTGAGGGATCTGGTAAGGAAGCCAGCTGAAGGATCTGGGAAAGTAGCCTGCTGAGGGATCTGGCAAGGAAGCCAGCTGAAGGATCTGGGAAAGTAGCCTGCTGAGGGATCTGGCAAGGAAGCCAGCTGAAAGGTCTGGGAAAGTAGCCTGCTGAGAGATCTGGGAAAGTAGCCTCCTGCAGGATCTGGGAAAGTAGCCTGCTGAGGAATATTGCAAGGTAGCCTGCTGAGCTGGTGATAACTGCCATACCAAGTCAAATTGAGCCTTCTGAGATGAAAGTCCCATGGCTTTAATAATGTCAGAGGAAAGTTTTGCTTCCGTGCCAGACCGGTAGCAAGTGTCCTGACCTCATGAGCCTAAATGCATCAGTAATTCATATGATCTTGGGTAAATTATTTGAAGGCTGAAAAAATAACCCACTGAGTCCTGAACTAAGTATAACTAAGTATTTTTGAGTGGATAGACTATGCATGATCTCCCTCTTTTGATCAGCTCAGTATTTCTCAGGTACTACTTCAATGATTTGATGGAATCCTGAAGGCATCCTTCCAAAGAAGAGTCTAGTTAAGATAAAGGTTTCAAAATGGATGGGAGCCTGTTTTTAAAAATGAATCCTAAGACCATCATGAGAGAAAGTGAGCCATTGTGGCAGAACTGCAAGAAGTCTGTGTCCAGCAATAAGGCATGAATTTCACTGACTCTGCCTGCCATGGCTTTAGTGACTAGGAACCATGTCATATACAAAAGTGAGTTGAGGCTTGGACAGTGGTTTGAATGGTGACTTGTTTAACCATATCAAAAACCTATGGCAGGTTCAATTGTGCATAAAAGGTGAGGCCATTGGGTGAGATAAAATCAAAATTACCTTCAAGGTTAGTGAGGTCTATGTAGCTTATATCCTCCCATTATGATGATGGAACTTATCCAAACTAGTGGAATGATAGCAACTGATTGCTATCAGAACTAATTTCTGCTCAAAAAGGAAAAAGGAAGTTGTTAGCTTTTTATGGTAGAGAGGCTTTTATAGGAGTGACTTTCCTCTGCTCAAAGCACAGAGGAATAGGAGTCTCCATTTTCCCTCATCAATTTTTGAAGTGGTAGGAGCTCTTACTCAAGTGATTCTGTCCACCACCACCAATTGTTGTTGAAAATGTTTCTTTCTGAGAACTTCAGTGATATGAGCTAAGCATGGGCAGTCATTTCAGCAGGCATGGATATGACAGGATTTTCCTGGGTATCTCTGCTCTGATTGGAAGGGTTGGGAGAACATTCCAGTTCAGATAGAGGGTGTTTACTACCCAGGCTTTTGGGTCTCGGACAAAGGAGATGAAGGCTGCAATCTTTGCATTCCACTTCATTGCAAAATGGTTCTAAAATGGTGAACTCTAATGGGCATTGATTCGACTCAAGACCAAGTGATGAATGGACCATTCTGTGGGAATCAGTTGATTCCTTCAGGACAGGGAGTCCTCTAGGACGATGAACATGCATCAGATTTGGGAGACTTGAATGTGAATTACTGAAAATGGCACCAAATGAAGAAATCAAAACAAAAAAGAGGGGCAGAGATCTGGATATTTGTCTTCCATTACCTTTGAGATAAATTAAAATAGTCAGAGATATTGCCTGTCACCACAACTGAAAGGTATATGATAGAGATGTTCATGAACATAGATTGCACCTGAAGGGACAAAACCAATATCATTTCTCAGAAGCATGTGTTATGTATGTGTAATTTAATTACTTGTGTGTTAGTTTTAAATTCTTTTTTATTTTACTTTTGTTTCATTACATTTTATTGTAATGATTATTTTCACTGGATCTGAATCTCTTTTCGGAAAATTAACTTGACCTGATTAGATTATAACGGTTACTTCAGCACTATTTTTAGCTCATAGATTTTGTAAACTTCGAGTGAAAGTGATTGGCTATTACCAAGGTCATCTTCAGCCTATGTGTTAGCTCTGTTGTAAACAGTTTTATTTTTAAATTCATTTCCTGCATGAGAATTTGATTTTTAGATAGGGCTATTCTTGCCTATGTGACAATTTTCATTTTTTTTACTGTGCTGTTCAAATTAGTGGTCACATAACCCATCACATGAGCCACCATGTGATATAAAATCACGGCTTAAAACAGCCATTTGGTAGTAGATTTATCCAGTCATATTTTAAACCTTGAGGGCTCAAGAGGTTTTTATTGTTGTTGCCAGTTTGTTCTGAAGTTCATCTACTTTTTGGGATTTAATAATTCATATTCTTGAGAAAACAAAACAAGTGCTTTTCTTTATGAAAATTCTGGGACAAAGACATCTTGTGGAAATTTATTCTGGAATTCTAAGCAGAACATTATAAATTGTGTTTCAACAAGGAATTGTTGCCATTAGTACAACGACCTCATCTGATGTCATCACCTTCCATATTGGAATTTCATCGAGATTCGAACCTGGGTTTAATTAGAACTGTTTAGTGATAGGACTTATATTTTTCAATTTTAGGATTAAATTTTGGATTATATTCACAAACTGTAAGTCCTATTTCCTATTTTTACATTGTTTTCTAGGGAAATAAATTATTTTGTTAAACATATAAAGCTTGTTGGCTTCACTCTTTTCTTTTGTTACTTTTGTACAAGCCTACACGTAACACATGGAAACTGGCAGGTGCTTAATCCAGTCATGTTTTTTCAATAATATTTAAACAAAATATGCAAATATGTTTCTCATAAAAAGTTTATGAATCTTTAAATACTTAGTCCATGTGGTATTATCAAATCTAAAAAGATATTTTAAAAATGCACCACAAACGCCAGTGAATAAAATCTCAAATCAAATCATTAATAGGCACAAATTTGACAGATTAAAAAAGTATATCTGTTCTTGTTGATATTAACCCAACACCAACTCTGTCCAAAAACTGTTTGTGAAAAATATCTTGTGAGAATCCACAAAGACAACAAATCTAAACCATGACCACTTACTTCATGGAGCCCTGAGTGGCTGAGTGGTCTAAAGCACTCACCGTTACGGATCACTGCCATCACACCTCTGTCTGCAAGGGGTTCAAGTCTCTCAGATTTAGCTAATGTGGACATGTGAAAAAGCTTGCCAGTAGCTTCTCATGGGTTAGTGGTTCTTTCCGGGGTTTTCCTGGGTTCTTCCTCCACCATTTATACTGGCTGCCATGTATAGCCTATCTTGTGCTGAAAAATGGCATTAAACCCTATAACAACAACTTACTTCATTACTAAGTACAGATTTTTCTGGTTATCAGACTCTTCTAAGACCTTGCTCATATCAAACCAAACTACAACTTTTATCAATTTCTTGTTGAGATAAAACCAAACAGCAAGACTAATCTATATCTGTAAATAAAGCCTAAAAAGTGCCCCGACTTCAGCCTATAAGACCCCAGAACACCTAATAAATAGATTTGACTGGTTATCAAAGTCGTTGTTGTTGCTGTTGTAAGGCTTAACACCATTTTTCCGCACAAAACAGGCTATACATGGTGGCCAGTATAAATAGTGGAGGAAGAACCTAGATAAAAACCCGGAAAGAACCACCGACCCACGAGAAGCTACTGGCAAGCTTTCTCACATACCCACATTGGCTGAACCTGGACTCGAACCCACACTGACAGAGGTGAGACGGCAATGATCCGTAATGGTGGGTTATCAAAGTCAGTGATCTAGTGTATATATATCCAAGCACCAAGTTTGAACAAAGCCTTTAAAGCATCCACAGTATCAGCCAATTAAAATTCATATCACCTTGGTAATAGACACAGATTTGACTGGTTATCAAACTCAACCAAAATCTTTTTGATATAAATTCTAGTAGCAAGCTCGATCAAAATAAAAAATGAAGCCTTCAGAATATCCACATGCAATTGTTGATGGATGAACAATGGATTACACAAGACAAAAACAAACTGCCAAATGTTCATTTTGAATTTGTCCAGGTTAACTAATAAGGACAATTACTTTGAATAGTGATTAAACATTTAAGCTGATATGAATCATGTAAGCTGATATGAATCAGGGTGTAAAGAACCCTGTACATATCATGCTTATATGTCTATGGGAGAATGATGAAGGGCGCATCCCAATGGATGAACAGATAAGACCCAACAGTCAACATCAGATCCAATATTTCACGGTAGACTTACCAATGACGGATTCTGCACAACTCTGGAAACCTGTGGAGATGAAAGAAAGAACCTTATGTGCACCGTTTCCTATACAGTAAAAATAAATGTCGGCAAAATGACAAACTATCCTTCATGTAACAAATTTGTTTTTATTTTGTTTCAAATAAATGTCAGCTGGTAAATGAAAGCAATATCTGGAATTCTATTAAACATTGTTGCTTGGATACAATTTGCTATCGCTACAACAATTTCAAGGAACGCTGCATATGAAATAAACTATCTCGTCAGAATGAATCTTTCTTTCCCAACTCTGATGTACACTTCAGTAGAGAATAGCACTTGTCTTTTACAAATTTATAAGTGGATTTGTAATAAATTCATTATTTGTAAAGATGTAGGATTATTTCAGAAAAGCAAGTACCATTTATACATGCCCATAAGTCAAGTCATACTGCAAACTGTACAGAATCAGATCTGCCACTGCATAATAAGCTGGCAGACCTGTACCGATGCAGCTCAATAATGAGTAATCAGTAGAACAAACAGCACAGATCCTGACCTGTTGGTGCATTATGGGAAGATAGATCAGGGTTCATGCTGTCTGCAGTTCAGTATATACACTATTGACTAGAAATTAACAGGGTCATTAATCTCTCTCAAGCATTGTGTGACGCCATGCTGACAACACGATGAGAAGGATTTTCCAGCTATGCACTTCTTCATCAATAAATTTTAAAAATGACGAGAAATGTGTCCACAGAACAAGGATATAGGTACTGAAAGATGAAAACAACTCTCGAAGAATTTATGCATGTATTTATAAGTATGCACAAGAATATTTACAATGGAAATAAGAAAAAACAACATGCACATGTTAGCCTGAGGTCAATAATACTTGTCAAATTTCTGGATAATTCAACAGAAATCACTGGACTAGTTGTGTACAGAAGAATTATCATACACTGTAAGTACATTTAACACCACAAAGGGTCAAAGGTGTGGAAAAACTCTTTGGAAATAAATACATGCACATACTCATGTCATGTGAATACTGTCTGACAGGTACCAACACAATCCATAGAAAAAAGCCACAGTAGCTCAGTTGGTAATGTGTCGGATTCATAATCCAAGGGTCAAGGGTTTGATACTTGCCCTTGCCAGCCTCAGGCAACTGCCTTGGTGTGTCCTTGAGAGAGGCTCTTAGCTCAAGCTTCCTTGGCATGATGAAGCCAACAATGTGTTAAAAGTGCCATGAAACTATTCAACCAATCAAAAAGTACCATTAAACTAATCAACCAAGCAACAGTCAATGGAAGGATAAAAGAGCTTCCAACTGTTTCTGGACATATGTATGTGGCATGTCATACATACAGGAAGGATGGACAAGACCAAAGACTGAAAATGGCAGTGGCAAAAGAAGAATAATTGCAAAATAAAAACATAATATGGGTTATGCAATTTCTTATGAAGTAAGTAATCTCTGATAATTTATGTACTAGAGTTTGGATGTTATATACAAAATGTCTCAAACCTCAGATGCACATTTTACTAGATATGACTTTACTTCACAGGCAATAGTGGTGTCAAATTTTACACTCTGCAAAATCTGTCCTAGATAATAAATGAAAAGTGATGAGTTGTGTCCAATCACATTCTTATATTTCTAACTTTAATTTCTAATAAGAGACTGTCTGTTGTAATTTGATAAATCAATGTGTCATCTACATCTACGCTGCTGCATCTAGAGAACCCAAGGTTTCTCTCTCTTCGATTTATCTACATAGCATCACCTTACACATGACGGAGATTCATAATCAAGATGAACATTTTAGGCAAATAAAAAAATTAAGAACTATTAAATACTGACTAATGAAGCTGTCATATGCCCACTTAAAAAGGAATGGATAACTTAATATTCATACTTGTACATCTGCATCACTTACCTATACCTTCCTAATAGAAACAGAATAAAACATGGCCTATTTGTGTGTGTGTATGATTTTGATTTTTAAAATAGCTTTAAAAAAATTTCAGTCATATTGCTACGATGTCTGCAGTGTGGCAGTTTAGAGTGATGTCTAGCACTAGGGCATCATGCCGCAGACATGTAGCATGATGTCCCACCCAGTCACATTATCCTGACACCAGGCCTACCAGTCCTAACACTAACCTCTTAATGCTGAGCACCTAACAAGGCAGCTGTTACTACCATTTTTATAAGTCTTTGGTATGACTCAGCTGGGGTTAGAACCCACAACTTCCCGCATCCGAGATGGATGCTCTAACCACTAGGCCACTGGAGCGGTGGCCTATTTGTAGGTATTTCATTCAAATGTATGCAGTCATTCACAAAACATCTAGCCACTTTTCTTCTACAAGTACTTATGGCTATAAAATGTCTGTCTTGTGGATTTTTCAGAATGTAGTGTAAATTGGGCTATTTCCTGTCTTAAGTTGAATCAAGTCATTTTATTTGATTCCAGGCCTCTTTTACTTTTCAGTGTGACTTTACACAGATGTCATTACTTGCTATGAAAAATTGTCTCCCCCATGTAAGAAGGGTACATTTATAAATGTAATATATTATTTAAACCTGGCTTTTCAATTGCAAAAATTAAAAAAAAATCTTTAGCTCTCAGTTATTTTACAATAATCAACAGACCTAACAAAATGAGCTGATGTAAGGTATCTTGTTCAAAGGTACTCAAAACTGCTCATTTGATCTAAGTCATGAACTTGTGACCCACTGGCTACAAGTCAGGTGTTCCACCTGTTGTGCACCTTAGGTAGGTAGCTATAATTTATGGCAGCAGGTTATTATTTTGTTGGCAAAAAGTCTGACATGGAAATGGTCAGAAAAATAATGACTTGCTAATAAATAAAAGGTGTGACTTGAACCTATATTATTTTCATTTTTCTAATTATTGACAATAACTTCATGATATCAAATACTTAGGATGCATCTGATCCATATGATTTATGAAGAAATAAAAATTACAATAAAAACTCTTATGTTTTTCATTTCCCCCTGAACCTTCTGGGCAGGAATAAAACTTGATCTGACTAAAAATATAGTTTAATTTATTCAACTTTGATAGCTGATATTATCTCAATGCAAATTGTAATTCAAGTGTATCAAAAGATTGGCTGAGGCCTGCCACACCTTGTTGTTGGGTTAAAGTGAAGAAAACTGTTTTAGATGCAGGAAAATTATCCATCTTTAATTAGGTACATATCCATAAATTTATCACACCTAGTCCATTGTACTCAGGTAGTCCAACTTTGTAAAATGAATGCTTACTGTTCATCTTGAAATGTGGTGATCACTCCATTATGATGTCAGTGACATTAGCTAAGTGTGTGAAGTGCTATGAACTCTGGGAGAGATTGGAAATAAAATGACAAGGTTGTGACTTCTGTCTCTTACTTAAATAATGAAAATGAAGAGTTTTATATAATTTTATAACTGGAATAAAAGTCTTGTGAAAGAGAACGATAAAGTCAATGAAAAGAATAATACTATAAGTGATACGATCTTCTGTAAACTGGGCATGCTGACTTTATGTTGCAGAAACTGATCTGATCTCAGTAACTTGTGCTGAAAAAATCACTTAACAATTTTTTCTCTATGCATTTGACAACACATCCATGATATACAACCTGTGCAAATCTGATGAATATTTCAATATCCATTCAGCTATTATTTTATGGGAAATTAGTGTTTGGGTACATTGTTCCATAATGATCCTTACTTGGGGATAGTGCAACAAAATACACACCATCCTCTTAATGTTTTTAGTGATTTTGGATTGCTTGGATCCTTATACATATAAAAGTATATTTTTAAAAAAGTTAAATATTCCAATATTACAAAATCAATCATCCTTTAAAAAAAATCAACAACTCTAATTGTTATGAACTGATTGCATTTTCTGCCATGTAAATGATTGAACTTGTCACGTGATACTGCTCTGCAATTTTTTATACATTTAAATTCTGGGGACTATTTTGGGACTCAGTCTCTTTCCAGTGTACTTCAGCTCAAGCTTTCTTTGGATTTTTGTATTATCTCCATAATAATAACAACAATGCCCACCCCTAACTCACCTGTGACTCCAGATAAAAATTTGCAACCCAAAATAAAATCTCTAATCAGAATTTCAAACATTGCAATTGCACAGTCAATCCTGTACACTAAAACTCACCTCCACAGCCAAACAAAGCATGTGGGAGGCTTTAGGTGTAACTATACTTTCATAAATTATTGCATTTTTGCTTTAAGTATGTGTTTCAATTTAGTTGAAATTCAATGTAATGGTCATATGAAGGGTCTCTCTATTAATAGACTAAATTGTTTCTTTGAAATATAAAAATGTATAGAGAGTGAGCAAAATGAATGCTAAACATGGAAAGTATATTTGCTCGATCAAATATCACTGTAACCCTCATCGATTTTTGTGCTGTGATTCTGTTTAGGCAAGGACTGAATGTTAACTTTGTGAGTAATTAAATAAAATATACACCTCAGTAAATACCCAACCATGATTATTTGTTAAATACCTAAACATAATTATTTAATCCTAGAGTAAAATGACACAGAGGTGATGGACTTGGTACTTCCCATACAGTTCCTTCTAGTACAGTGATTAATCTTGGAGTGAAAAAATGACACAGAGGTGAAGGACTTGATACTTCCCATACAGTTCCTTCTAGTACAGTGATTAATCTTAGAGTAAAAAAATGACACAGAGGTGAAGGACTTGATACTTCCCATATAGTTCCTTCTTGTACAATGATTAATCTTAGAGTAAAAAATGACACAGAGGTGAAGGACTTGATACTTCCCATACAGTTCCTTCTAGTTCAGTGATAAATATAATCCTGCAACAAAAATGCTTTTTGGGGGAGGGGGGAAATGTCACACACGGCATATGTAAAATACATTGTAACATCTATTTCCCCAATTTTTTTACCTTTATTTCAAATAATTTGGAAATTACACAGATTAAGAATTTTACACAGAAATAAGAACAATTTATCAGCAAACCACATACACCACTCCCTTGATAACTTGCGCCCTGATAACTCGCGAACCTGCTTATAATGTGGGGTCAGGTGTTGTTCCCATTTTGAAACCAGAAAATACCAAAAAATGATCCCTATTTGTTGAACTTGAATAAAATCATGATCGAAATTGGTAACAGAAACTTTTGATATATTGCCCATTTTATTGTCGAAAACGGTAGATAGGACCTGGAAATTTTAATCAACATTATGAAATACTGACTTTTAATAACAGTCATATAATTTGTTACATTTTCTTTTCAAACGACATTCTTAGTAAACCGCAATTAACAATATTCAAGGACATTTCGGTCAATGAAAATGTCTATGCGCCAAGTGGAGGCAATACTTTAATAAATAAATACCAATTAAATAATTTTTTTATCAACTGAAATTTGTGTTCTAGTTCTATCTTTTAGTTCCTTTTAAGTGTAATCATCATAA